>JAESVK010000096.1:1487627-1501915 GCA_017140935.1 Hamamelis virginiana | reverse complement strand
GAAGTAGTTTTATCATTATTCTATGTGAGTATGCATGTTAGGGTTAGTTTTCTTGTTATTTTATGTACGTATGCATGATTAGAAGTAGTTTTATTATTATTTTATGTGAGTATGCATGTTAGGGTTAGTTTCTTGTGATTTTATGTGTGTAAGCATGCTAGGGTTAGTTTTTGTTATGATTTTATGTTTAGGATGAGTCCGTTGTTATTATTTCATGTATGCGAGCATGCTTAGGGTAAGTATTGATATATTCATATTGTTATTTGAATCTCTAAATGTTTGATTGATGGTATTAATGATGATATGAATGTGTTAATATGTATTCTTGACATGTGATGAGTTGTGAGTCATTTTTTATGCTTTTTTATGATTATTTGAACACTTGATATTGATTTAATCGTTTGAACATAAAAATTGTGTACGAGGGAGCGTGCGAAGGTAAGATCCTCCTCTTGTGTTTAAAATAGTTGTTTAAAGCATATTCGTTGTTAGTTTTCTTATACATTTTGCATGGTAATTTAGTATAGCATGTTAGATTGTATGCTAGGGTGTTTATTTGTCATTTTTTATGGATTAACAATGTTCTTTAAGCCATTTGGAACATGTATTCAAATCTGTCCAGATTTGAATATATGCTTTGAAGTGGTTTAATTAACATTTTTAAGCCATATTTTTGCATGATTTTTATAGTTTGTTTTAGTATATTCATGTAGAAAGCATGATAGGTCATCTTCACATTTTTTATTCTTTGTTTTCATGATTTTTAGAGTGGTTAAAGGTTCATATTCAAATCTGTCCGGATTTGTTTATGCCCTTAAATCACTTTTAAAAATTATTTTAGGGCTAAATCTAACTTAGAAATATGTTTAGGATCACATAGTTTGATTAGTATGCATTTAGGAACATTTTCATGCATGATTAGAATTGATTTTGTGAATGTTTGATTAATTTAGTTAAATTACAGCATGCATTTGCATTAGTATGTTAGGGTTTTTAGATTAATTTTAGGGCTAGTTAGAGACCCTAGGCTAGGAAGGTCACTTGACCTTCCCTAGGAATTTCCTTTGTTGTAAAAGTCATACTCAGATTTGAGTATTTTAATCGATTTGATTGTCTATCTTCGAGAGATTTTCCAAAAAATGATTTTGATATAATGAACATGATTTTATGAGATATTTGATTATTAATTGATTTTCAAAAGATTTGAAATGTTTTAAAGATTTTTTACCTTGGAATGAGATTCCTCCCATATGATTTGTTTTCTTGAAAATCTTTGAAAAAGATTTTTAATTGGAATTGAATTCTAAGGATAAGAATTATTTGGAAAATTTGGATTTTTTGAATGTCTTTTAATTTGAAATGATTTCAAATAAATGATTTTGAAAGAATAAAAACTCTCGAAGTTAGAGTCTTGAATTAGGTTGAAATACCTTCGATGATGTGATCAATTACAATAGGAGAGTCCTAGGGTAGTCGAACTACGTGGACTTTGATACTTGCTGGGTGATACTAGTAAGTTACGTAGGCGCTAATAGGGCTCAAGTCCGCCCTAGGATGCCCGTAGGGTATTCTAGGTTCTTAGGGTTTGTTTGTATTTTTTTATTATTATTAATATAACTAATATAGATAATGCATTTATATCACTATTTTTTGGTTGATTAGATTATTTAGGATTGTTTGCATTGAGAAATTTAAATAGCCCAAATAAATTAGAAGTCCTTTAATTAGGGCGAGGTGGGTGCCTACAAGTGAAAGCTTGGAACCTTCCCACGTCGTAACCTAGCCCCCAGATCCAACTCTGGTTTGTAGACTGTCTTTTCATTGAAAATGGAGTTTGTTTTGTTTTGATTTAAAAAATAAAATATTTTTCATGGTTTCCTTATTCCTTAAAAATAAGGTGGCGACTCCTTTGTTTTGTTCGATTTCTAAACCCCCTTAATCACATCGCCCGGTGATGATGTGGACCACATACCCAAAGCCCCCGCCACGAGGCTGGTCCACAATAATAATTTTGAAAATTTATATGGGAGATGTACCATATGAATGATGGTTTTGAAATTTATATGGGAGATGTACCATACGAATGATGATTTTGAAAATTTGTATGGGAGATGTACCATATGAATAATTGATTTTGAAAACTTATATGTGAGATTTACCATAGAAATGATGATTTTAAAATATGTTCATATGGGAGATGTACCATATGAACGATGAGTTTGAAATATTTTATGTGAGAGAAGTATCACATAAAATAATGAGTTTGAAATGTTTTATGTGAGAGAAGTATCGCATAAAATAATGATTTGAAATTGTTTTATGTGAGACATAAAATGATAATTTGAAAATTATATGGGAGATGTACCATCTAAATGATGTTTCAAAATATTTATGTGAGAAAAGTATCACACAAATATTTAGTTTGTGGTTTATTCATGTGTGTTTGGCTCTCAAGATCATCGAAGCATGAAAATGGGATGTCATTTTGTTTCGTTGGTATTACAAGGCAAAGCCATAAAACACCAACTAGGGGCTTCTGTAGACACCCCATTTTTACCAATTATTTTATCATATGTTTTTTAAAGTGATCAACTTGAAGAGTGGGTCATTTGATAGGGAATTGGACTTGTAAAGACCAAATTACCCAAACTACCCTTTTCGGGGAAAAGTGATAATTCATCATTTCATGCATACATTTGAATTGGAATCAGTCAATTTGTATTGCATTTGACGTTTGTGGTGTCTTAGAGTATCCCTGTAAATTTTCATGTCATTCTGATGAGAGCTCGATAGGTAATTAGGGTTTTTACGATTTGAGGGGCGTTTTTGTCATTTTTCTCGTATAATTTCCGAATGACCTTCGAATTTGAATCGGATTGTTTCATGGATTTTATATGGATGTGTGGAGTGTGTTTGGAGTGTCGATTGAACTTTTGAATGGTTGGGATGGATTCGCCCAAAAATGATCCTACGAGCAAGAATGAGTCGAATTGAGGTTTCATCCAAATTAACCCTGAATTGGTCATTTTCATTAAAATCAAAGATCTTCAAAATGTGTTTTTGATTATCAATTTCATAATAAAACCATATTTTTAGAAGTGATCTAAGCCCAATTGATCAATTTTACAAAACAAAGAATGGTCATATGACCAAATTTGGCACAACCGGGTCAATCGGCTAGCTTTTTACTAAAACTCTTGACCATGGTCAAGTATTTTTTGCCCAAATTTGGCACGGTCGTTTTTATACCTGGATCATCGAATTTGGATTAAAATTGAGCAAGATATGGTCAAAATATGAAGATCCCTTGAAAATTGGAAAAATTGGGGAAGGTCACACTTGGTGACCATCCAAGCTAGGACGGCCAGCCGTCCAGGCTAGGACGGCTAACCGTCGAGACTTGGACAGTCACCAGGATGGTCGACCCTATTTTTTGAATTTGGAAAGTTTGAAGCAATCCCACCTATTTTGCCCGACTTTGCTTGATTTTTTTGAACGAATTCAAAGGGGTTTCAACTTGAAAACCCTAAGATGAACCATTCTAGACCCTAGGATGAGTTTTAGATGAATTAATCCCAACCATTCAAGGTTTTTAACCCTAACTCTATAAATACACTTTGATAGAGTTAGAAGAGAGAGGTTCAAGAGAAAGAGAGGCTGCCTTTTAGATTTTTGTTTTTATTTTAGTCCATCATTGGAGGAGAGAACCAGAGTGGAGAGGAGAGAAAGAATGAGAAACTCAAGGTCTTGGAGTTTGAAGGAAGGTCACTTGACCTTCCCTAGGACTGTCCTCTGTTGTAAATGTCATATTCAAAATCAAGTATTTAATGGGTTTATGAGTGTATCCTCGAGAGGGATTTCAAAATGATGTTTATTGAAAATAATTGATTTATTAAATGGTTTCCCCATGAAATGGAAGTATTTTAAAAGAATTTGTGTTGAAATAATTTCTTTGAAAAAGAAATGATTTTGGAATGAAATTCCACAGATAATGATCGATTTGAAAAATAAGTTCAAATTGAGGTTTGGCTTCTAAAGGATTAATTTTATCTTTTAAAATTAAGATTGCATTGGAAATCTTTTGATTATTGAACTATTTTTCAAAACAATTTTATATGGATAAATACTCTCGAAGATAGAGTCTTGGATGAAGTTGAATATTTGTAGATGATGTGGTTCATTACAATAGGAGAGTCCTAGGGTAGTCGAACTACGTGGACTTTGATACTTGCTAGGTAACACTAGTAAGTTACGTAGGCGCTAATAGGGCTCAAGTCCGCCCTAGGATGCCAATGAGGTGTCCTAGGTTTGTAGGGTTTGTTTGTATATTATTATTTTTATTATTATTATTAATATAGAGTATTGCATTTATATCACTATTTTGTTGGTTGATTAGATTATTTAAGACTGTTTGCATTAAGATTTTAAATAGCCCAAATAAATTAGAAGTCCTTTAATTAGGACGAGGTGGGTGCCTACAAGTGAAAGCTTGGAACCTTCCCACGTCGTAACCTAGCCCCTGGATCCATCTTTGGTTCAAAGACTGTCTTTTCATTGAATTGGAGTTTGTTTTGTTTATTTAAAATAAAATATTTTTATGGTTTCCTTATTCCCTAAAAATAAGGTGGCGACTCCTTTGTTTTCAAAAATCCCTAATCACGCCCAATGATGATGTGGACAAGCGAACAAGAAACTGGTTCACACTCCTCTCTTTAATTCAAAAGACTCTCTTACGCCCTATTGTGTGTGACCCTTTGGGTTCACCCCAACCTAGCAGTGGACAGAGACATCTCTATGTCTCCTAAAATAAGTACTTTCTATTTTAAGGTTCAATTGGAACGATTTCAATTATGCCCTCATTGATAACACTTTATCAATAGGGCTGTCACTGGTCACGAGTGACGTCAGCAATGTGTCATGACGTGCCCTAGATTTGGGTGAATAGTTGAACTATGTGAACCCTTCTTGTTACTTAATCCTTCATCCTCAATGTCACGGTTAAGATAATCAGGGTATGGATATCAGTGAAAACCATTATCTTTACATCTTGTCATGTGTTCTCCAAAATATAATCTAAATAAGATGAACCCAATCAAACACTTTCACAGTTCACCTATCACTCTGGTCGGAGATTCATATTTAGTGTTATCTTTGAGAACTGACCCTGACATTCTCACTCATGCTAATGAGAGTGATGATTCCTTATTGACTACTCATCTATCTCCATGCATGACTTATTAGAGCCAATGAGTATCGATTACATCTTTAAGGTTAAGGCTGTACAAGATACAATCAATCCTTAATAACTAAAGCACAAGATAGCTATGGTGTCTCAGGTCTAAGGACTACCAAACATATGGACGTAACAAAAGAATATTCCTTTGACTTGATCTCCATAGGAATATTCTGGCAGATCAAGTTCATTGTACATGTTTTCTAACATGCACCCACAGATTAACCAAAGTGTCAATACACTGATATTCTTAAAACTCTTTTAAGAATATACTTATTTTATTTAGAATCATTATTCTGGTTTTATAACCAATATCTATTAACAACTACTTGCAACATTAATGATATTGATTTAAGTACATTATCTTTAGTTATATGAGTTCCCATATTTCTCAAATATTAAACTCATATTTAATCCCTCACAAAATCAAGAAGATATTTGAGTGATTAGAATTCTATAACGATTATGGAATTCTTGATACTACACTTAGTATTTAAAGTATGTACTTTATGAAGAAATAATAAGAATAAACTTGATGACTTTGTTGCTGCCACTAGCCCTATTGAAACAAGGTATTTTATGTTTTAAACCCTTATAACATAAAACTCCCTTTTTGATGTTTCAATAATATGGCATGGTTCTTAACCATCGTGAAAACGTTTATTTTTCTAATAACACTTTATTTAAGAAAAGCATGCTTTTAAAGTTTATGTGAAGTATCTTATAATCAAAATAATCTTTGATTATATTGTTTGACATATTTTAGATCCTATAGTGATATTGATAATTCAAACTAAAATAAGGTTTATACATCTCATGTATTATCCTTTTTAATCTCCTTATTAAATAAGGTGATAGGTTCATATTAATTAATGAATCAGAATTCATTCACTAATGTGAACCTTATATAGTTGAATCATCGTATCCATTTATTCAATTTTATTTGACTTTAAATTAATTGCCACACATAATCTAAATATCGAATATTATGGATGATATGTTTTAAATAAACAAAGTACTTAAAACTAAATAAAACTTAAAAATGAAGTATTTATTACAACTGGCAATAATAATAAAAGTTCCTTAATAACTAAATAAGATAGTCAAGAATCAAGCTATAGTGTCAAAGGCAGCAACTCTTGATCCTTTCCAAACACAGCAACTCGATCTCTACTTGACATTTTGCTTCCCTTTGTCTCCTACATACAATCGCATTGCATAAGAAAAATCATAGTTTGGTATCACATACCATAAGCAAAATACTAATTCGTAATTAGTAAATGAATAAATTAGGACATACCTACAAAAGAACCATTCTTCAATGTAGCTAGGTACTCCTTGCAGTTTCTTTTCCAGTGACCAGTCTTGCCGCAATGGAAACACTTTCCTTTTGTATCCTTCTTCTTCACTCCTCCTTTCGGTTTAAGATTGGACTTCTTCTTCTTCTTACTTTTGCCCTTGGACTTGGGTTTAGAAGTCGAGGCCCCATCAATAGCCAAAACATTTCTTTTGGGATCTTTTTTCAATGTGACTATCATGGAAACCTTTTATCTTTTCTTTGTAAATTTTACCATTTTCATATGTTTCATTGCGAATCTCTTCTAGTTCACTTATCTGCAGTTTTCGATTCAAACCTGCTTCATTCATTTCAAAATTAAACTGTTTGATAGCCCACAGAGCCTTATGTTCAAACTTAACTGAAGATGACATGGCTTCTCAAACACAAGTCTAATGACGACATGCCAATGGGAGTCTTGTAAGTTGTCCTATATGCCCACAATGCATCATTCAAGCGCAGAGACGAATCCTTCTGGTCAGGCCTAACAGTTTTCTCCAATATGTGTTTAATTTCCCTATTGGACACCTCTACTTGACAATTGGTCTGGGATGATATGGGGTTGCAACCTTAAGAGTAATGGAGTATCTTGCAACCAGTGCTTCAAAAGGCCTATTATTAAAATGTGATCCTCCATCACTTATAATTGCTCTCGGGAACCCAAATCTCGAGAAAATGTTCTCTTGCAAGAATTTTACCACAACCTTGTAGTCATCGGTTCTGGTTGCTATTGCCTATACACATTTGGAAACATAATCAACAGCAACCAAAATATATTCAAAACCATGAGAGATTAAGAAAGGTCCCATGAAATCGATTCCCCACACATCAAATACTTCGACTATCAGAATTGCGCTCAAAGGCATCATGTTTCTTTTGGAGATATTTCCCATCTTTTGGCAGCTCTCACAAGCCTTGCAAAACTCTAAGGCATCTCTAAAGAGTGTAAGCCAATAAAACCCACACTGTAAGACTTTTGCAGCAGTCTTTTTCCCATTGAAATGACCCCCACATACCAAGGTATGACAAAATTTCAAAATATCTTGCACTTCAATTTTCGGGACACATCTACGAATCACTTGATCCACACAATATTTAAAAAGGATTGGATCTTCCCAAAAATAGTATTTAATTTGTGCAAAGAAACGATTTTTTCTATTCTTGTCCCAATCCGATGGAATGAGTCCCGTGACAAAATAATTGATAATATGAACATACCAAGGCAAGTAGTGGTGTGAGATGGTCATTAATTGCTCATCGGGGAAACTATCATGAATGGGTGCATTGTCCACAGACTAATCTACCAGAATCCTTGATAGATGATCAGCTACTACATTTTCACACCCCTTTTTGTCTCTGATTTCAAAATTAAATTCTTGAAGCAATAGAATCCACCTAATCAATCTAGGTTTTGTTTCTTTTTTAGACAAGAGGTATTTCAATGCAACATGATCTGAAAAAAATATGACCTTGGATGCAAAAAGATATGACCTGAATTTATCAAAGGCAAAGATCACTGCTAGAAGCTCTTTCTTAGTTGTGGTGTAATTAATTTGAGCATCAACCAGTGTCTTACTGGCATAATAAATCACATGTGAAACTCTGCCGATTTTCTGTCCTAAAACTGCCCCAATTGCATAATCAGATGCATCACACATAACCTCGAATGGAATGGACCAATGGGGTGCTTGCATGACTGGCAGTGCTCAAAGATGAGCGAAGTCTCTCAAATACTTCCATGCAATCCCTGTCAAAAATGAAGGGCACATCCTTGGCCAACATATTACACATGGACTTAGCGATTTTGCTGAAATCTTTGATAAACTACCTATAAAAGCCCGCATGTCCTAGAAATGATCGAATTTGTTTGACAGTGGTTGGAGGAGGTAATTTTGCTATCAATTCAACCTTAGCTCTATCCACTTCAATACCCCTTTTTGACATGACATGCCCAAACACTATTCCTTCTTGAACCATAAAATGACTTTTCTCCCAATTCAGCACTAAATTTTTCTCACAGCATCTCTTCAAGACCTTATCTAAGTGAGACAAGCATTCATCAAATGTAGATCCAAATACAGAAAAATCATCCATAAATACTTCTAAGAACTCTCCAATCATGTCAAAAAAGATGGCCATCATACATCGCTGGAATGTACTTGGCGCATTACACAACCCAAAGGGTATACGCCTAAAGGCAAAAGTGCCAAAAGGGCATGTGAACGCAGTCTTCTCCTGATCTTCTGGGTACACTGCTATTTGGTTATATCCAAAATAACCATCTAAGAAACAATAGTAGCTCTGACCGGCTAATTCTCAAGAATCTGATCGATGTAAGGGAGTGGGAAATGATCCTTCGTAGTCTTGGAATTCAATTTCCTATAATCTATGCACACTCTCCATCCAGTGGTGGCTCTAGTTGGGACTATAATACCCTGATCATTAGCCACCACTGTGATTCTAGACTTTTTAGGGACAACTTGGGTAGGAGCTACCCACTCGCTATCTGAGATGGGGTATATGATACCTGCATCCAACAATTTGAGCACTTCTTTCTTCACTACTTCCTTCATGTTTGGATTGAGTTTTCTTTGCATTTCTCTTGATGGCCTAGATCCTTCTTCTAAATGAATTCTATGCCTGCAAATGGATGGGTCAATTCCCTTCAAATTTGCCACAAACCACCCTATAGCTTCCCTATACTTTCTCAAGGTATTCATAAGGTTTCTCTCTTGGAGACTACTCAAATCTGATGCAATAATCACCGAGAGAGTATTATCAGACCCTAAGAACATGTACTTAAGATGAGCTGGCAAAGGCTTGAGCTCAAGTGTAGGAGGTGACTCCAAAAAGCTGGGCATAGGTACACTAGCGAATGGGGGTAAGGGTTCTAACTTAGGCTTCCAAGTTAGGCTGCCTATATTCAAGGATGACTCCAAAATGTGGTTGAATTCTTCAATTGCTGAGTCGATGTCAAAACTATCAGTATCAAAATAAGCAAGGCATACTTCTAAAGGGTCCTCAGTGAGAATAAATGGCAGAGACTCCTCCATAAGTTCATCAATTACATCAATGAATGAACATTCCCTAAAGTGATAAGGATGGTTAGCCGCATGATAGACTTGTAGCTTGGCCTTTAAATTACCGAATGACACCTCCATAATTCCATTCTTGCAGTGAAGAACTGCATTCGCGGTCACCAATAATGGTCTACCTATGATTACGAGGAGTTGGGGTCTGCTACTATCAATAGGTTCCATGTCCAAGACAATAAAATCAGCAAGAAAAACAAATGATTCTATCTTGACAAGCACATCATTTAAAACTCCCCTAAGTACCTTGGTTGACCTATCAGCGAATTGTAAAATGGTAGGTGTTGGCTTTAACTCTCCTAAATCCATCTTCGCATACACAGAGTATGGAAGAATGTTCACACTTGCCCCATAATCTACCAAGGCCCTATCTATGTAATGGCTTCCTAGAAAGCATGGAATAGTGGGTGTCCCAGGGTCCTTCTTCTTGATGGGGATTTGATACTGACAGACTGCGCTAGCAATATCTATGAGTGCTGATGACTGGGTCAAATGCACGCGCTCCTTGCGCTGCTGAGTACACAATTCTTTTAGAAATTTGTCATAAGACAAGATTTGCCAAATTTACTTGCTCATGGATGAAATCACGATATTTCCCTACCATAGGGCAAGACAATGTATCATGAGATGGATCAGTAAAAATACAGCAGGGCTCAAACACCAAATTAACCATGGATTTAAAGGGTTTTTCTTGTAATGCAATGAGTTGGTCCATTTCTTTGGACAACGCCTCAACCTGTTCATTCACTAACTTGGTTTGTTCAACCTCATATATGCCTCCTTTCTTAGAAGAAGAGGAGGATGAGGGGGATTGTGCTGGGGCCGTTCTCTCTCTTTCAATCAAACCCATAGTGATAAGAGTCCTTACTCATCATTTCAAATAGAGCCCAAACCTCGTCGGCACTCTTTCTCAAAACAGACCCTCCACAAGCTTAATGGACTAATTGTCTATCTCTCTCCCGTAGACCCTTGAGGAATGCTTGCACTATTTGCCACCTAGGGATATCATGATGTGGGTATAGCCTAAGTAATTCTTTTAATCTTTCCCAAGACTCATAAAAACACTCTCCCTCAATTTGGGTAAATTGAGTGATGCTATGACGCATTTGGGAGGTCTTGCCAATGGAATAGTAACGGGCAAGGAATAGCCTCTAAAGCTCGTCCCATGTAGTGATGGGTTGAGGAGGCTCAATAAATGTGAGTCAGTGCTTTGTCTTATCTTTTAGGGAGTAAGAGAAGAGAAACAAACGTAGAGATTCCTGTGGGAAATCTCTAATCCTTATTGTATTACAAATATTCACAAACTCAGTCAAATGATCATATGGGTTTTCACGATCTAACCCATAAAACGTAGGGAGCATATGAATGGTAGGCTGTTTGATTTCATAGGTTAGCTCCTCAATGTTTGGAATTTGTATGCATGATGGTAGAAGGAATGTGTTTGGAATGAAATGATCCCTCAACAACCTAGGTGCAAGTGGAACATGCTGAGGTGGATTTTGTTCCTCAGCTCCACCATCATTCGCTAAAGCATTTGCCATGACTGGACTGACAACTGGTGGTGACTCTTGAGTGTTATGAAAAGAAGCCCTAGCAGCTCTTAAAGTAGCTTCTAAGTCAAGGTCTAGTGGCTGCAAATCTTGTGGAATAGAACGTCTACCTTACATGTAAACACTATACCCTACTCATGAAATGCTAAAAAGATTGAACAATGCAGTAACTGAGAAAGGAAAAAAAGAGCTAAGAAGACTCCCCTTGATCCAGATCGCTAGTCTTTATGCGGTCCTATCCAACCTGTTTTAGCAAATTTAGCAAATTTACAAGAAGAAAGAAAATAACAAAAAGAAAAAATTTCCTAACTACGGCTAGAATAGACTTCTTTTAAAACTTCATATTCATTTTAACGCATGTTCCTCGGTAACGGCACCAAATTTTGACCGCACTATGGAAAGGGAGGTTAATTCCTCGCCACGCATCAAAATTAATATTTATAAGACCGCACACAAAATATGGATAACCTCAATTCGTGGTAACAAGAGGAGTGCGGGTCGTCCACAGAGAAAGGTGGTTAATTCAAATAAGAAGCTTAAAAGATCCTAAACTAGTGAGATTTAGATTCAAAGATTGATTTGATTGATTAATTGATTCCCTTAATTGTTGGCTAGCACAATTAAACTAAATAAAAATATATAAAATCAAAATATGGAGAATGGCAACGGGGTTGGATCGGATTTAGGGTAAGTATGCACCGGTTGTAGAAGAAAATGCTATTATAATGTGGGATAATGGGAAACCTAATCTACAAGATTAGGTTAACCTAGAAAAAGTATGAATGATTAGGTACTCAACGATTAATTAAAAGCCATAGACTACCAATACTCATTCGAGAATGCATATCCTATGCTAGCAATTGAAATCCTCATTTACTTAATCATCCATTATCAAGATTACCATTTGTATTCGATTGTAAAAGCAATCACGGAAAACCAATACAGTTAAGGATAAATTCGATTTCATAAACAAAAGTCCACAAATACAAATCTATCCCAACATTCAATAACATTTATTACAAAACAGAAGGAAAACCTCACCCAAATCTTTCTCCAAACCCCACTGCCATGAGGCCTAGCCGGCTATGCAATAGATCGGTAATCCTTGAACACTCCTCCGCCGCATAGTTCGGTTGTAAGACTTTTAGAGAAGGTTTGAAGGTGTTTGGTTCCCAAGAAAGTGCCTAGAAAACTGTGTAAATCCTAGAATATACTAAAAAGGGAAAGTTGCCAAAAAGGGAATGGAATTTCTCTCTCTAAAGCTTACTATTTATAGCCCCACAAACCCTAAAGAGGGAAAAGACCTATATACCCTTCAAACACATGGTAATTACAGAGAAATAACACTGAAGATTCGGAATTTTGAGATCTCTATCGATAGCGGTCGAGTGCCTATCGATAAAGATCTCATTTATTACAAATCGCATTCAAATAGAGATTGTCACCTATCGACAGTGCATAACACACCTATCGATAGGTGGTGTTTTTGATTCCGCAACTTGAAGGTCAGAAGCCAACTCCTATCAATAGCTAATTGACAGCTATCGATAGGTCTTGAATAAATTCCAAAAATGTAGTCCAGAAGCCACCATCTATCGATAACTGAATTACTCTATCGATAGATTGGTCTTTTTCTTCATTGTTTCAACTCGAACAAGATTCGATGCTTCCTCAGCTCCTCTACATCTTCTCCCTCAGCTCAGACTTCATAGAAAAGCACCCGAAAAATGTCTTCACAGGGCCAAAAACCTACAATGGAGCCGAAAACACCATCAGTGAGTTATTTAACTTAAAACCAATCAATTACCTTCTATTAAAGCATAATTAGGGGTAACCATAATCCAATTAAGGCCTGTGATTGCGAGCAATCAACTGCCAACTACCAACTGACCCACCTGGTAAGTTCACAAACCAGGAAAAAGCAACACTTTTCAATGAGCTGGCAAATAATCTTAGTTTGAGGTAATCACTATTACCTAACTCCTCACGCTATCCCGTAAGCCTTTCTATATATTCTATAGTATATTGGGACCCATCATATCGCCTGCAAACAAAGTGAATTCTAGCACTCTGAACACCCTGGGGAACTCGAAGTTACTATCTATCCATTCGGGGTAAGGTTTCCTATAAATAGAAGCGGATACCCCCATGCCAAAGACCATACTACTTCTTAGATGATCGCTATTATCCTATTCCTATTATCCAAGTGGTTCGGCCTATCTTCCTCTCTAATCTCCTAATCTTCCATGGGGTCCCTTATTCAGAGGGATTGGTCTTCCCTTGATTGGCCCCTTCGAGGGGTTTTAGGTTCTATAGGCTCGAACCCTACTCCCATTCCCCTATCTTATTCCGCAAAGTACTATGGGTTTTGGGGGTCTAAGAGGATTATTACTCCTAGGCCCCATGCCATGGTCTGCTGGCTTTCTATTGTCATGAGTGTTTTCATTATTTTCCTCAGGCTCGACTCTTCGAACTCCTTGATTATGTGAGGTTACTTCTACCCTTCTTAGTATTCAATCGAGCACCATTGCAGTATAGCACTCTAAAGCTCTTTCTATGTCTATTCTATTATGGTTTTCCAAGTTATTGGAGAAACTTTCTATCAAAGGCCTAATTGAATTAGAGGAAGATTTCATATGTAAATCTATCAGCTATTGCAACAAAGCAGTCGTCTGCTGAGCACTAGCATGAATATCATCTTCTATTTTTACTAAAGGATCCTTTTTTTTGAGTTCCAGTTCCCATAGGAGCTTGGAAGAGAGAATACACAATTCCCTTTCCTATAGTAATGTCCTGTTGATCATCGGAAGTGCCAAAAGTAAGACCTTTCCATTTGTCTTTGTTGGTTTACTTCTCTGCTTGAACGTGAAAAGTGAAGTGCGCAAAAGATTCCCAAGCGTAGGAGTCCTAAGGTCGTCAAGCAATAAACTAGGGAGGTCCTAGGTCATATCCACAGGGAGTGGAATAGGTTCTAGTGATTTTTAGGTCATGCTATCCAATGAATATAAACAAAAGTGAAAAATATGGGTTGGTTGTTGAAGATGATTTTTGTGCCAAGTTAATGGCAATGAGAGTAT
>JAESVK010000096.1:1437306-1452627 GCA_017140935.1 Hamamelis virginiana | reverse complement strand
AAGGACTACCAAATAAATGGACATAACACTAGAATATTCCTTTGACATAACTACCATAGGAATATTCTTTGTAGATCATGTTCAGTGTACATATTCTCTAATATGCACCCACAGATTAACCTAAGTGTCACTACACTGATAGGAAAGACTACCTATCCTCCATAGGAGTTAGTTTAAATCTGTGCTACTCTTTAAACGGTTAATTAAATATCCACTTTAATAAACCTTTGAGTAAGAACTCTTTTAGAATAGATGTATATGAGAAATATCAGTCTCTATATCTCAACACCTTGAGATGCATATTTCTCTTATCATTTATTCATGGACCTTATCATATATGTTAGAACATATTAGATAAGTTATACCTTCCATATATAATAACAATATGAAACTAATATACCCTTTAGGATTGGTTTTAGGGCATACTTCTAACAATTAAATCATTCACTTCATCTCCCATCTCTATCTTAAGTCTTAACATAAGGTAGCTTTTTATAAAAAAAATTTAAGTACAGCTCTACAACTAGTCAAATACAAGTCTACACCCCTTTTAAATTCAATTAAAAAAACTTTGTTTTTAAAATTTATTTATTCAATCAAGTAGGTTGTTTGTTTGAATTATTGGACTAAACTTCATTTTATTTTATTTATTGTTACGTTACGTAATGGTTAATACTTAATTGTTATTTTGTTCAATTGTTTAATTATGTGGAAGTATGAATTTTATATGGTTATTTGTTAGAATATGGAAAAAATCAAGCCCTTAAGTAACTATGATGAAATGAATATTAGAGAAATTTCTCACTGGGGCAACATGTTTCTAGAGAAGACTACACTATATATTCTACATACTTGTCGACATGCTAGAAAGGTCAAGAGCTTACTAGAGCTTAGGACACTCTAGAAGCTTTCATGGAAGGGAAGGACATCCCTTTATAAATACACCCTATGGTGTGTGGTGGGAATATTCTAGAACCTTGTAAATAATTATAGCTTGTAGCATGTTATAGACATTGTACATACTAGAAACAATCTAGATAATTCATTGGTAGCCTATAAATAGGTGAGGAGGCCATTTGCACCAAACTATCCAAGAGATCTCAAGAAGCTCTCAAGTGCTAGGCCGTAAAGTACTCTCCAAGCAATATGTGTATTATTTTCAAACTAAGGGCCTGTTTGCATTAGTTTTTCTTAAAATTAGTTGTAGAGCTTAAAATTAAACTTGATCTAAGAGGTGGGGTGATGATCATTTTTAGACAACTCAGGGTGACAGGGGAAGGCCAAATTTTTCATACTAAAAGTGATTGTGGTACATACTGTAAAAGCTAAGAGGCCCCAATTTTTACTACAATCACTTCTACAATGAAAATTTTGATATGTAAAGACATGCTTTGAACATAATTTTAAAGAGATACATGAAGAAATGGTTCTTCGAAAGTGATTTAGAAAAAGCTAACACAAATGAGTCTTTAGTGTCTTGCTCTCTCTTCTCTTCTTAGCAAGCTTTGTTCGTGTGTTGGGTTAAAGGCTGACTTAGCTCTAACAAACAAGGCTTGCAAGTGTCTAAAGCCGCACGGATGCTTAAAACTCTAAGGCCGTGACAATATGCATTGATCCCATGATTTATGAGTCTTCAACGAAGCTAGAGAATGCAGAAAATCACAATCTAAGAAAAAACACGTCCGTCGTTGGTAATTTTACCCAAATTAAAGATCTCACCATCTTCTGAGGCATTTTGAAACACCTGTGTGTGAAGTAAAAAGGGAAATTAATAAACTTGCTGGTAGTTCGACTCAAACAAAAGATTATTTCATGGGTTCATAATAGATTTCCTTCTATGTAATCTTGGGGATGCTAGTTACAGCGGAATCGAGGTTCGAAGCCAACGTTTTCCAAGATCATTCCAAAATTTGTTCCATTCATGCTTCCAAAATTTAACGTTATCATCAATAAAGCTATGCCAATCAACATCCAAATAAGTAATCAGATGTGACCATGTGCGGTAATCTGCCAATCAATATCCAGTCCATAAAAGTAATCTTGAAAAAAAAAAAAAGAAGCAGCTCATGCTCACACAGAAAGGAAATTTATTTCTTTTTCTTTAAATGGAACTTTTATACCGTAAGCTGTAGACACCCCATTTTTTACTTATGTGACATAATTCATCATTTCATTTCCCAATTGGTTGAGAATAGCCAATTAGTTTTGAAGAAAATTGCCTCAAAACCCTAATTCGTTAAATTACTATTTTCTTTGGATAGATAGAGGTTATTATTCATGTAGGTTTTTGTCTTGGAATTGAGTGATTCCTTTTGCATTTAGTTTTTAGAGAGTTTAGGAATGTCCATGTCAAATTGCATGTCATTCAGATTGAAGCTCGATGGGTAATAAGAACTTTTGTGGTGACTTAAGGGGCAAAATGGTCCTTTTCTCACATAATTTATGTTTGACCTTCGAATTCGTCCCAGTTTGTTTCATTGAATTTTTATCAATATTTAGAGTCTAGTTAGAATATTTAATTGTGCATTAGCATGGTTTGAGATTGATTTGTGTCATAATGGTCCATAAGGGTCAATTTACCATCTTTATGGTTTTGACCTAAAATGACAGGGGTTCAGCCATTTTTCCAAAATTAATGATTTTTTTAACTTTGAATTGTTTTAAAAAAAAAATTCAAAACATATTTCAAAAAAGTGGCAATCATTTCATGATCAATCGTTTAGTCAATTTCAAAACCGTAATTTGAGCTAAAGTGGCTCATAACGGCTAAACCGGCTTGGTTAACTTAACCTTTTTACTTTGGTTAATGATTTTTGAACCCAAATCCTTCTATAAATATAGAGGATGAAGTCGTGGTCGTTTTGGTTTCGGAATCATCGAATTTGAACTTAAAATAAGAAAGATGCATTGAAATTCACTACAAAAAAAAAAAAGCCCAACAAGGATAGTTAAAAACTATCCCCTCAACTATTCAAGGATAGTTGTGCAACTGTCCTCTTTAGTTCAAGGATAGTTTTGCAACTATCCTCAATTCCTAACACACTCAATTCCTATCATACGAGGAAGGTTAAAAACAGTCCTCGAAACTAGGACAGTTAAACACTGTCCTCAAATTGTTAGTTCAAGGATGCTTCTAAACTATTGTCACTGTTAAAACTGTCCTTAAAAACCTGTATTGAATTTTTTAAAAAAATAAATAAATAAATGCAATTTTCTATTTGAATTTTTTTTAATAAATGCAATTTTCTATAGTAGTTTTTTGTTTCCTGCACTACCGTCAACATATATATTTCATCATCCAACTATTGGCAATATTAAAATAAAATTGCAAACAAAAAAAGTATGTATATATTGATTTACATAACACCAAACCCCACATACAAATGTATTCAAAATCACACATACAAGAGTGTGTTAAAGATATGAAATGTACTTGAGATTGAATATGATAAGAATGATCTAAGGGTTCATATTGAGTCCCCTAAGGTGTTAGGATATCATATTAGGCCAAAAAACTAGAAGAAATTCGGATAAATATGGTAAATCTCGAATATGTGGGAATTTGAGTCCTTTCGAGACCCTTCCAACTTGCTTTTGACATATATTCTTCATTTTAAGTCTGAATTCGATGATTTGAAAGCCAAAATGACCAGGATTCAATCCTTTATGTTTTAGAAGGGTTTTCGGCTGAAAATACCTTACCATGGTCAAGGGGTTAGGTTAAACCAAGCCGGTTAGTCGTTATGAGCCGTTAGGCTTGATTTTGGTTTGAAAAATTGGCTAATCAATTGGTTTAAAAATAAAATGCTACTTCATAAAACATGTTTTGAAAATCAATATTAAAAATATTGCAAGGTTTTGGAAACATTAATTTTAGGAAAATAATTGAATTTCGGTCAATTTCGGTTCGAAACCCTACAGATGGTCAATCGACCCTATGGACTATTATGAACCAAAATGATCTCAAATCGTGCCATTATCGAGCAAATCATCTATCTAGACTCTAAACATCTATACAAATCCATTGAATTTCGGTCAATTTCGGTTCGAAACCCTAAAGATGGTTAATCGACCCTATGGACTATTATGAACCAAAATGATCTCAAATCGTGCCATTATCGAGCAAATCATCTATCTAGACTCTAAACATCCATACAAATCCATTGAAACAAGCCAAGACAAATTCGGAGGTCATTCAAAAATTATACGAGAAAAATGACAAAAATGCCCCTCAAGTCGCAAAAGTTCTTATTATCTATTGAGCTTCAATCAGAATATAATGAAATTTGACATGAACTTTCCTAGACTCTCTAAGAACTAAATTAAAAAAAAAAAAAAAGAATGACTTGAAAATGAATAAAAAATCTACATGAAATATAGCCTCTAGTTAGCTAAAGAAAATAGTACTTTAGGAAAACTCGGATTTTGAGGTTCCTTTTCTCCAGAAATGATCGGTCCTTCAAATCACTCATTAAGACTATATTCAACAAGTAAAAATGGGGTGTCTACACATACATCATGCAATTCTTTAGTGGACTTACTTTATGCATAAATATGTTTTTATAAGGTTTATATCTTATCATAATGTATTAAATTTTGATATTGTACCTTCTTTAATTCTCGTTTTTGTATCACTTATTCTTTTAGTTCTTTTTGTTTATTAGAACTTCTCTGTCTCTTTGTTTGGATAGGATTTTGTTACCTTTGTCTATTTATAACCAAAAAAAAGGGGAGATACTTGATAGGATTTAGGGGGAGTTTGCAGTGCAGTAGAGTTTGGTTTGTTTTAGTTTACTTTGTTGTTAGGAGTTAAGTTCAATTGTCTTGATTGATTCTTATACATTTAACCTCGTTATTTGTGTAATGCAATGGATGTTTTACTTTACTTTATTGTGTTTTCATTACTTGTGTTATTTTGAATTGATACTTGTTTACTTAAGTTATGCTCATTTTATCATTTTAATATTTTTTATGTTGCATAAGGTATGTTGTTTAACATGTGTGCAGAAAATAGGTTCAAGCATCAACTACAACTCAAGGCTTAGTGCGATAAAATATTGTCTTGTTTTTTTTCTTCAAATTCAATTGAGTTGTAATGGAAGTTATGTGATTTTTCATTATACATGTAAGGGGAAAGAGTTCCATATGTGGTTTATGTGGTTTATGTGGTCTTTCATCTTATATGTAATCATTTTATTGGTGTTTTGTCACGAAATTGCCAAAATGGGAGATTGTTAAATTATTTAGACTAGTGTTGGCTAATTCCGATTCTTAAAACATATTTTTTTTGTAATAGTTTGGCTACTATGTTCAATGACCATAAGTCATCTAGCATCGAAGAGATCAAGATCAAGTTTACTTGAAGATTGCATCAAGATCGAGGTTAAATCCTGTTTGAATTGTTGTTCAAATATCTCTAGGTCTCTAGGTGAAAGGTTGTGATCAAATAATCGCAGCGGAAGGAATACATCGTATAAAACTTTTTCATAAAAATTGATTCACAATCACAACCAAACAAAGGACCATAATCAAACATAGAATCATGAATATACATACAAGAACATGAAATAAACTATTTAAATCATACTTAATTGATTTACCTTTGCGAAACTCTAATCAAATTCGAGCTCCAAAAGTATGAAGACTCCAACAGTATCCACACGAACCCAAGACTCTTCAAAGTCTTTGTGTTTGATCAACCATTGATGCAAAGCAACCTTGAGAGGGAGAAAAAGCATCTCACGGCCCTTGGGAGCATCCCTAGGTCACGGCCACACTAGGTGGTCTTATGATGATAGCCTCATCTTATAATTTTAGGGTGGAGTGGACTTAGTGCTAGCATGCACTCATCCCTATGTATTTATAGTAAATACTAGGGTTTCTAATTTGCAACTAAGTCCTCCCTAATTAACAATTAATTAAAGAGATCACCTAAGTTACATTTAATTAGAAACTTACCCCTCTCTAAAATTAAAGAGCTCTCTTGAGTCCTATTGTGTGTGACCCATTGGGTTCACCCCAACCTAGTAGTGGACCGGGACATCTCATGTTCCCGAAATAGAAACTTTCTATTTTTCATTCAATTAGAACAATTCCAATTTTGCCCTCAATGATAACACTTACCATTAGGCCTTCACTAGTCATGAGTGACGTCTAGCAATGTGTCATGACATGCCCTAGGTGTGGATGAATAGTAGAATTATGTGAACCCTTCATGTTACTTAATCCTTCATCCCCTAAAGTCACTTTTAAGATAATTCGGCTTGGTTATTAAGTCAAACCATATCTTAACAACTTGTTATATGTTCTACAAAGTATAATCTCAATAAAGTGAACCCGATGAAACTCTTTCACAGTTCACCTATCACTATGGCCATAGATTTCAATTGAAAAGTATCTTTGTGAACTAACTCTGACATTCTCTCTCATAATAGTGAGAATGAAGATTCCTTATTGACCACTCATTTATGTTCATGCATAACTTATTAGAGCCAATGAGTACCGATTACATCCTTAAGGTTAAGGCTGTACAAGATACCATTAAACCCTAACAACTCAAGCATAAGACAACTATGGTGTCTCGGGTCTAAGGATTATGAATGTAACATTAGAATATTCTTTTGACTTAAACTCCATGAGAATATTCTTGTAGATCATGTTCAGTGTACATATTCTCTAACATGCATCCACAGATTAACTATAGTGTCACTACACCGATTGGAAAGACTACCTATCCTCCCATTGGAGCCATTTTAAATCTGTGCTACTCTTAATGGTTTTTAAATGTCCACCTTATAAACCTATGAGCATAAACTTCTTTAGAATAAATATGTATAAGAAATATGAGTCTCCCTATCTCAACAACTTCAGATACATATTTCTCTTATCATTTATTCATGAACCTTATCATATATATTTAAATATATACGACAAGTTGTACCTTCAAATTAATATAATATGAAATTGATATACCCTTTAAGATTGGTTTTAGGGTATACCTCTAACACTAGGATGGTAAGTAAACTTAGTTCCTAACTGATTTGAAACCCTAGGAGGCTTAGATTTGACTAAAATCCTAAGATATATGAGTATGGGCCTTTTCTAGTCTTTAAAAAGAATTTTGGAATCAACTATGTGTTTATATAAGTAGATCGATCCATGAAATTGGTGGGGTTGATCCAAGGTTCTTGCTGTAGGTTTAGATAGGTCCCATTTTTTTGTGGACTTTGGATAGCTCCTATAAAAATCATAGGATTGATCCAAAATGGAAAATTTTGGCAGAACACTTTTTGGATTGAACTAAGCTTATTCTTAGGATTGATCCAAGTCATATCAAGTTTAAAATTTTCATTTTCTCATTAGTTTTTAACCTATACGATTAGGGAACTTAAGGATCATATAAATAGGTTATGTTAGGCTATTTTTTAAGAGAAGAGACTTAGAGAATTGCATATACCCAAAAATCGATTGAATCACATTGCCTTAGTGGATCTTTGAGGTGTTTAGTTGTGGATCTCAGCGTGACTTGCTATGGGACTCGATATGTTGAGAAAAAGTGTCGTGGAGCTTGATACAGAGAAGCGGATTGTTGACTCAGTTTGTGGGAAGATTTTGCTCGTACATGGACTCATTCGAGTGAGAAGATTCAAGATGATATGATATATACCTGGCTAGTGGACTCAAGCGTCAAGTTATGAGTAGTGTTAGAGTCTTGTAAGTCTATCATTTTCATCGTGCTTCCTTAACTTCCCAAGGTCTTTTACCCACAAAATTTTCCTCCTAAATCTTTTTGTCTTGTGTGTGCTTGATTTTGCTTATTATCTATTGCATACTAGTTAAATGTAGATTAATTTAGTCTTTTAATTTGGTCGGTAACCACTTTAGATTGATTGTTAATTGTCTATTCCACATACAAGGGATCGGATCTGTTCACATGAAATTTCAAAAAGTGTTAATGTAACAAGACATAAATGTATGGATGGGTCAGTGCCAGAGCCAGGAATTTAATTTAGGGAGGTGATAGTGAGGTGTACTGACACGAATGACATGACATGGCGCATCGACAATAACGACAAATTATTATATTTTCACAAAAATAAAATTAAAGAAGCCTTAGGTGCATTTAGTTAAGAATATCTTCTTCAATGATGAATATATATATATATATATATATAAAGGTGCAGTGGTACTTCTGAAGGGGTTAAAGGGTACAAAAGAAAATACATATTAGGACTTTGCAGTTAGTAGCAAATGAAACAGCATAGTTTCTGTTGAGAATTATATTAAAAAATTAAAATTTCAAAATTTTTATTTATTTATTTTTTAAGTTTTAAATTGATTATTTTGACCAAATTTAATTGAGGGTTACAAAAACTTTATGGCCCTATTAAGTCACCAACCATTACATAACGGCTAGTTTTTAGTCTATAAATTGAGGGGTTCTCTACCATCATTTGGGGTATTTTCATTTTACTGTTTCTACACTTCCTACTCTTCTTTTCTATTATATTTTACTAGACTATTATTGTTTTGGGCAACTTAATCAAAGACGGGTTCATTTATCTTCCAATGGACGTACGTATTGAAGACCTAGCTATGAGCTATTTGGGATCGTATCTCTGAAAGACTGTTAGCCGCTATAACCTGCACGTAGGGAGACAATAGTACCTTTAGGACAGCGTGTTATCATGTGCTTTCCCAAGGCCAGCTATTCTTTACTTTTTATTCTTAATTCCTTACATATTTCTTATAAAAATATTGTTTGTTCATTTTATTATTTGTTAATTTTTAATCGATAAATTTGATCATATTGATTTATATTTTGTGAAAATCACATACTTACAGAATTATCTCCAACAATCTAAAGGCACTAACTATTTATATATTTATATTTTTAAAATTATTAGAAGTAAAGTTTGCATGATAATATTCGTAGAATTGGTTTGGTCCCTTGTGTTTGCATTGGTATTTGGAAAATTGGATAAATCTTAAAAGAAACATAGTCCGTTGTTTGAACAAACCGTTTTAAAAATTAAAATTAAAATTAAAGACCAGTTTTATTGTACCACAGATTTTCATACTAGAAATTTAGTTTTCCTTTGGACTGGTTCTATCTTTTGCATTTGCATGATCCAATTTTACAAGTATTAATATAACATAGATATTTGCTTAAGATTTGATGAATAGTAATATAATATAAGAAAATACATTTTCTTCCATTCATTCTATTGCAAACCTATTAGTTTGAAGCATTTGGATTTATTTAATTAAAATAAAGTGAATGGTATATTAAAATTTATTAATCACTCGAAAACTTTAGGTTAGAAATATTTGATTTTAATATTATTTATTCGGTGCATTGGTTAGATTTGATAGAGAACACATATACGATTGGATAGACATATTATAACACCCACTGAACAGTATACATATAATACGTAAAGATTGAATTGCCCACTTATTAATCATGTGCTTCGTAAAAATTTAAGATTGAATTGCGATATAGTTATTGTCTCTAACTTTTAGAAAATCATATTATTATTAAATTCAAGGATTCATTCAATCATATATAAATTAATATCCTAGTGGACTATTATATTACTAGCTATTAAATTGAAGAATTCAATTATTATGTTAAATTTAAGCTTTGACCCAATTGCAAATTAAAAATTATTAGAATTTAAATTTATTATCATTGAGCTGCTACTATACTATTCAAAGCTATTATGATCGTTGTGCCGTTATTATTTTGTATAATTTAGTGCATTTAGTTACTATTAAAGTTTGTTATATATCAATTATTTGAATATTCGAATTAATAATCATATTCTAAGAATTAAATTTAAATTTAAATTAGTTTGCCAATATATTATGAGAGTAAAGAGGATGAACAAAAAAATGTGAGAGTAGCTGAAGATTGATGTTAGTATTACTATCCAATAAAATTGTTTTATATATATATATATATTGGGGTGTTTTGAAAAGTTATAAAAGGTATGGAAGGCTAAACAATATCATTACAGCTTGTAATTGATTAAACGTAACAGGTTGGATTTATATGGAGGTGATATATCCTTTTCTAATGTTTATGATAGCAAGTTATAAATTATTATTATTATTATTATTATTATTATTATTATTATTATATTTGTTATCATGCTTGGATTAATTATTTCTAAAATATAAATTTTGGATACGTTCTAATTTTCAAAAATTATGTTAGTGCTTAAATATTTTATCTTTTTATTAATTAGTTGAAATGTGAGAAGGAACGCATGAATAATTGGATTAAAATTTACAACCATTACCAGTGGATTAATATTGTAACAATAGCTATCAAATATTTTGACCATTTAATATCTATTAGAAATTTTAAATTTGATAGTTAAATATTAAATATTTGTTTTATTGTTAAATTGAATTTTATAATACTTAGATTATTAAACTTAATTTTGTGACTATTAAACTGTGTGATTAAATTTTGTAATTGTCAATTTTTAATGAATAAGCTTATTTGATTGTAGAGTGCTTAATTAATGTGTATTACCACATAAAACTGAATAAATGCGGGGCTTGCATAGTAATAAAATTATATAGTTTTAAATGTGGGAGTTTACATAATGATGAAATGAAATTGTGTTAATGTGGGGGTTTATATGTGATCTAAACAGAAAAACAAAATGCCTGATTTATATTTATGCAAAAGTGACAGTGTTTAAGTTGTAGTGTAAGTCATTTCTAATATTTTTTATGCAATAAATATTTTTTTAATAATAATATATGTCATGTGTTTTATTTTGAATATCTTAGTGAAGAGAAATTGCATGAGAAAATTTTATTTTCTTTTAAAATATTTGATCATTTTTAATGATGTTAAATTATTATGAAGTACACAATATAGTGCAAAAATGGGTGCAAGTTGTTCAATGGTTACAGATCAAGAAGTACTTCAAGGCGAGAAGTCTCAAAGGTTCTAAATCAACTTTGTTATCCTCTTCAACCAGTCTCGTCAAAGTGAGCGCTATTAAAAAAAAAAAACAAAGAAACTGTAAATGAGTGAATGCTTCAGGATTAGCATGTGTGCTAAATCCAAATCCATTGAAGAGGATGGGGCACGAAGTCACCAATGGAAGTAACCCAACTTTTGTGATTGGAGAAGGTTCAATGGGTAGAAACAATCCACAGAGCATGACTCAATAAAAGCACTTTTATAAGGAGAGAGTCTCCTCCCCATCCCTATGATGAGAGTGCTATTGATGTGACAGTAAAGAAAAGTTTTACTATGAATGAATTCAAGGCGGACAAACTCCTGCAAGGTATAAGTCACAATACCCTTGGAGAATTCATCGAAGTGGGAAGTTGTCGTGAGTCCGCGACTATAAGGTTTGGGCTGACCTCTAGGAACTCTTATAATATCTGATACTAGCGCATGGCCATAAAGAGCACTAACCGGCAAACTACGTCTCATATTAATACTATGTGTGTGACATGTTGAAGTTTGGTTCACGGGGTCTAGTTCAATACTTTGTACCTTATGACTCCTCAAATGGAAACTGTCAACACTAAGTATAGGTTCAAGTCTTGGAGACACCTATACCTATTGCATGGTATATAAGTTGCCCTATATATTTTGTGTATTTGTATAGATTTTAAAGTTTTGAAATTTGTGGGGGATTGTTCAGAAATTATATTTAAAAATTAAAATTTCAAAACTTTTATTTATTTATTTTTAAGTTTTAAATTGATTGTTTTGACCAAATTTAATAGAGGGTTACAAAAACTTTATGGTCCTATTAAGTCACCAATCGTTACATAATGGCTAGCTTTTAGTCTATAAATTGAGGGGTTTTCTAGCATCATTTGGGGTATTTTCATTTTACTCTGTCTACACTTCCTACTCTTCTTTTTTATTATTTTGGACAACTTGATTGAAGACAAGTTTATTTGTCTTACAATGGACGTACCTATTGAAGACCTAGCTGTGAGCTATTTGGGATGAAAGGTTGTGATCGAAACGGGATTCCCAGCAGAAGACATACGATAAAACTTTTTAAAAAATTGAATCCATCATCACAAACCATCCAAGACTCGAACACAAGCATAGGACCATGAATAATACAAGAATACATATTTAAACAAATTTAAATATACTTACTTGATTGCCTTTTGATAAAACGTAGAACTCGAATCCAAGTTTCAAAGCTTATGAAACCTCCAAGGTATCCACACGAACACAAGACCCTTTAAGTTTCTTACGATTGATCAACACTTGATCAAAACCAAGCTAGAGAGGGAGAGAATACAACTCATGGCCTTGGGAGAACTCCCTAGGTCATGGCCACACTAGGTGGGTGATGGTGATGATAGTCTCTCTTCTATTTTTAGGGTTAAGTGAATTTAGTGCTAGCGTGCACTCATCCCTATGTATTTATAGGCAACTACTAGAGTTTCTAATTTACAACTTGGTCCTCCCTAATTAATAATTAATTAAAGAGACCATATAAGTTACATAAATTAGAAAATTACCCCTCTCATAAATTGAAGAGTTTTCTTGTGTCATTTTGTGTGTGACCCTTTAGATTCACCCCAACCTAGTAGTGGACAAGGACATCTCATGTTCCCTAAAATAGAAACTTTCTATTTATGGTTAAATTGGAACAATTTCAATTTTACCCTCAATGATAACACTTATCATTAGGCCTTCACTAGTCATGAGTGACCTCTAGCAACATATCATGACGTATCCTAGGTATGTGTGAATAGTAGAACTAAATGAACCCTTCATGTTACTTAATCCTCCATCCTATAATGTCACTGTTAAGATAATCAGGTATGGTTATATGTCAAACCCCAATCTTAACAACTTGTTATATGTCTCACAAAATATAATCTCAATAAGATGAACCCAATGAAACTATTTCACAGTTCACCTATTACTCTGGTCAGATATTCAAACTGAGAATTATCTTTGTGAACAAATCCTGACATTCTCTCTCATTAAAGTGAGAGTAATGATTCATTCTTGCACACTCATCTATTTTCATACATAACTAATTAGAGTCAATGGGTACCGATCACATCCCGATGGCTAAAGATGTACGAGATATTATCAAACTCTAATAACTTATGTACAAGATAACACTGGTGTCTCGGGTCTAAGGATTACCATTCGATGGACGTAACATAAGAATATTCCTTTGACTTAAACTCCATAAGAATATTCTTAAAATCATGTTCAGTGTACATGTTCTCTAACATACATCCACAAATTAACTATAGTGTCACTACACAGATAGGAAAGACTATCTATCCTCACATTAGAGCTAGTTTAAATCTGTGCTACTCTTAGTGGTTTATAAATATCCACTTTAATAAACCTATGAGTAGAAACTCTTTAAAATAAATGTGTATGAGAAATAAAAGTTTCCCTATCTCAACAACTTGAGATATATATTTCTCTTATCATTTATTCATGGACCTTATCATATATATATATATATATATATATATATATATATATATATATATATATATATACAATACAAGTTATACATTCTAATTAATAAAATATGAAATTGATATGCCCTTTAGGATTAGTTTTAGGGCATATCTCTAACATGAGATCGTATCTCTGAATGACTGTTAACTGCTATAACCTATACATAGGGAGGCAATAAAACATTTAGGACGGCGTGTTATCATGTGCTTTCCCGCAAACCAACTATTATTTTACTTTTTATTATTAATTTCTTACATATTTCTTATAAAAATATTGTTTGTCCATTTTATTAGTTGTTAATTTTTAATTGATAATTTAGACCATATTGATTTATATTTTGTGAAAATCACGTACTTGCAAAATTATCTCCAACAATTTCCAAATCCCACATCAAATATTTATACTAAAAAAGGCATTTGGTATATAATTCTCCTTAAAACATGCACAAAATTTTGTTTTTGAGAGGGGGCAACCTTTAGAAATTTGATGAATAATTCAAAAAAAAACATATAGCAACCAGAGAGTTTTTTAAGTTTTAGGAGAGGCAGCTGCCCCCGGCCTTCTGATGTGAATATAGCTCCGCCCCTGGATTGGGGATTGTTATTATTATTGGGGAATGTTAGCAACTATAGCAACTAGAGATTATGTGTTGTTTTGGATATTATGTAAAATGCTTGGGATTGTTCAATAATTTTCTAATAAAAAGTTTCTTGTTAACCATTATAAAGGCATTTTGGTCTAAAAAAATCATTGTTATTATTTGGGATGATAACCAAGAAGTCCAAAGTTTAAGTGCTCTTTACTATACAGGTCTACTGAAAAGAATCTTCACCAGGAAGTCAAAAACTAACCAAGTCCTTTTTTTTTGCAATGGAAAGGGTAAGATCCAAAAATAAATAAATAAATAAATAAAATTAAAGACATTTTTTACCCTGCCCAATGTATACTTCAGCAGATATCTCCACCTAATCATAATTCAAATTATGAATTTAATTTGTATTATGATTTAATTTTGAATTATGATTTAATGCTTCCCATTTATTATGGAAATCATATTATATTATTCCCTATTTGATAATTTCCTTTTCTAGTTTTGAATCATTTTCTTTCTCTCCCTTCCTCCTAAACGTCTCCCTAGCGGTATCAAAATGGTTGGATCGGGCTGGCCTGCCCGTTAAGTTATTGGGCAATCGAGGTATTGGATCGGCTCGGGCCAGTTCAATAAGAAAAAAAGGCTTGTCCGATCCGGTCCATTAGACTGGTCCACTTAGTTACATATCGGATCAGACTGGGCTAATGGATCGGATCGATCTAGGCTAATGGGCCAATAGGACCGGGCTAATAGTCCACTAAGATTAATTTTGTTTTCTTTTTTTTTTCCTTATCATTCTCTTTAGTATATTTTAATTACAATGTAAAAAACAAAAAAAAAAAAAAGACATAAACATTAAAATTTATGAATATTTGAAAAAGAAAAGTCTTATTCTATATGAACTATGATTTCAAATTTTAATTTAACTACAATTGAATAGTAAAATTAAAAAGATTTAAAGATTGTTGTCAAAAAATAATAATTTTAATTCAAAATATTTGAGATTCTTAATTTAAAAAGATAATTTTTGACTTCTACTAAATAAGTTTTTTTTCCTTTTTCAAAAAATTAGGCACCGTTTGGATTTGCTTTTGATAAATGCTTTTAATAAGAAAAAAAAGTTCTTTTTTATTTTTTTGCTTTTTATTTTAATAAGTAAAAAGCAAATCCAAACAGTGGCTATACTTTTTGCTTATTTTTTTATAGAAAAAAAAAAAAAGTAAAAAGTATG
>JAESVK010000096.1:1420857-1437206 GCA_017140935.1 Hamamelis virginiana | reverse complement strand
ATATATATATATATATATATATATATATATATATATATATATATATATATATATATATATATATATATATATATAATCATACTACTTATAAGTGGACATTTTATAAGAGCAAAATAAAATATGCACCATCCAAAATAAAACCATTCATTGCAATATTCATCCAAAACAAAGTCTTAATATGCACCATCTATCCAAACTAACAAAATATCCATATCAACTAATATAGAAAAATATATGATGGATTCTGACAACTCTGATGTTCGGGATTGATGACTTCTCAAACGACGATCGCCACTTGAAGTGTCATCCCTAGAATGACGACGATTTCTTTGCTGAGTCAAGTCCTCCTCCTGTATATCAACAATAGCATCATCTGTTGGAAGAAAGGTAGTGCTCTGGATATCATGAGTATCATCGTCACTGTCTGAGATATCTTGGGTTCTTGCACGTGCCTCATTACCCGTGGCAGTTGTATCGCCAAATATTGTTACCAACTGGTCATACTTACGACAAGTTTCTGTACGGAATTTTTTTGCTTCTGGATGTGCCTGCAATCAAGTATATGCATTTTTTTTTCTAAAAGCCAACCAAGACATGAAAAATATGTTCAACTTTTGTAGAATAATAATAATAAATAGTATACCTTTATGTAGGCATCTTCTTCAAGTCCGTAAAGATTCTATAATGTTTTCTCAAAAAAAAAAAAATGATTCATGCTGTCATTTTATTGATTATATGAAATACAGCAACCCAAGACAAAAGTAAAAAAATAAATAAAAATTAAAAAAATATATATAAAAAAAATTAAAAAAATTAAAAAAAAAAAAGAAAGAAAGAAAAAGAGACCATGGCCACCAATAACTCTAGTTATTCTATATTTGAACAAGTCACCATAATGATTCATGCTGTCACTTTTAAAGATTGCAAGACCATACATAAATAAAAAATTTACCCGGTGGTTAACTTGGCAGTGATAATTTATACAATCCCAGCAGGTATTGTTATGTGAAACAAGTTTCCTAAGAATAAACTGCTGCAATTCTATATTGCAAAGACATGAGAGATCTAAATATCCTTATGAGAATAAGGAATTTCTAAAGAATACACAACACATAGATGAACATAGATGATTGAAGTAAAATTTAAAAGACGCCTATAAGGATGTATATGATAAGTAGAGTGGAGACTGGAGCCTGATAGTAATTTCACACTAGTCATATGTAGTCCTAGGTTTTGTATAAGAATAGTGAGGGGGCGGCAGCTTTGTGGAACTCCTTACAAATTTTTAGCTCTCAATCATAGTAAAGTTGCATCGACTCAGTGGACATGGCCCTAGTTTGGGTAGAACACATAAATCTAGTATTCTTGTGTGTTAAACAATAAATAAGTACTAATTAAAAAGAATATCACACGCATTCATGTCACGAGACATTAGAATAAAAAAACTATCATTTGAAACCAAATACACACAGTATATCTTTCCTACTTAATGTTGGTTTTTTTTTTTTTTCCTTTTTAGTTTTTTAAAATGAAAACACTGTACAGCTCACGTTGGTTACCAAACATCAATGAAATTAAAACCTGGTTAGGCTATCCTTAGCTGAACAGGTATGGGGTTTCTCAAACAGTCCCAAAGTATCATTAGGTTCCAAGCATGTATAGCATCCATATTGAAACACTGAAGTTACACACAAGCCCTGCACAAAGGATGTAACAATCTGCATACTTTTTTCAAGCTGGCAGCTAGATGTTTGTTTTAATCCAATAAACATGTGTAAATAAAATGAGGGGCAAAAAGTCTAACAATCATATTAGCTAGAATCATAATTTTAGAAGATTTTGAGACTTATGCCTCAAGGTATGCATTGAGGTAAAACTCAATGTAAATGCCTGAGCTATATGTAAGCTCGCATCTCAAAGTTTGAGCTACATATACCAGTTAACTATTCTGCAAATTGAGATTGGTTTTTAGGTAGCATAGAAATGAGCCCTTTCCCACAAACCAGAAGGAGAAAAAAAAAAAAAAAAAGAGATGTAGAAGCCAAAAATATAATAGTTCAGGAGAAAATTCCATCAATATCAGATTCAAAAATGAAAGCAAATTCAGCTAGAAAAAATGAGCTAAATATTCCACATGTAGGAAAAGAGGAAAAAAAATGATCCGAGATAACAAAAACCTCAATTAAGCTGAACTAAATACAATTGCTTGGCTTAGTTGAATTGAGCTTTTCATTTTAAACGCGCACACACACAAACACCAGGAATCATAGTACTCATAATTTTTTTTTCTTTCATTTTCATAGCAACCAAACAGATTGGCTGTAGGCTTCATTAATGTAAGCTCAATATTCAACAAAATTCATTAGTGATTTTCATCGAACAGGTTGTAGGCATAATTAATTAAGCTCAATATATTATGATTGGTAAAGAAATAAAAAGTAGAAACAAAAACAGGGCACGGGCACAAAGACACATGGTCAAAACATGTGAGACCCACATCACTATGGCATTTACAGTAAATTAATGGTGAATAATTCATATATACACCGTACCAATTCTTCCATTTGCAGTGAACTTTTTGTGCACTGTTAATTTTGTTATATAAAGCCAGCCTTTGAGATCCATCACTCACGCTTTCACAGCAAAATCATTAATTTCGTTCAGATTTTCACTTTGGTTTTCCTCAAAGTCCTTTAATTTCATTGTCTTATAATATTCACTTGAGCTAGAACGAAAACATGGCCGTGGGAGAGAGACAGGGGAAGAGAGAGGAAGGGAGAGACAGATGGAAGAGGGAGGAGAGGAGAGGAGAGAGAGAATCCTCACCTTGCTTGGGTTGCTCAAATGGCGTGGTGAATGTCCGAGCATCAAGCGAAAGAGAAGGCCTGAAGTCTGAAATGGGAGCATCAGGTTTTTTCATTTTTTTCATTTTTTATTTTGCTTCCTGCTTTTTTTGCTTTTAAAAGCTTCAAAAATTTGCTTTCTGATTACAACCAAAATTTTGATTTTTTTTAGAAAAATATAATTTTAAAAATTCATAACCAAACAATGTTTTTTTTTTTTTTGCTTTTTTACTTTTAAAATCAAATAAGCACTTAGAAAAAGCAAATCCAAACGGTGCCTTAGTGAATTCATGAATGAAAAAATAAAATAAAATAAAACCCCGAACAGACTCGTGAACAAGCTCATTTAATTGTAATTAAGACTTATTAAAAGAAAAGACCCGTAATTTGTAAAGTCTAAAATCTACTGTTGGATTGAACAAACTTTTTATGAATAATACTATGATTGCAAAAAATCACAATAATCTAATGGTCTATTTTTTTAAAATGCCAATGTGAAAAATTGTATGTTTTATTCTTCAAAATATCACAAATCTTCTATAGTCATTATTCAAAAATTGACCATTGGATCGCTACGATTTTTTGCGAGCATGACATTCACAATGTGTTTATCTAATCCAATAATGAGTTTTTCTAAATGTCATTGGTGATTGGCTCTACTCAAGTAATCTTAATCAACTTCGGACTAGGTGCACCTTATAATTTACTAACTCAAGTCACATTTGTATGGCTAATTATACGAGATATTTCTAAAAATCTAACGTTGAATTGAACAAACTTCTTATGAATATCATATTATCAAAAATCACAATAATCCGACTGAAAGTTTTTTAAAACCGGCAATATGAAAAATTGTCTAACTTGTTCTTTAAAATATCACTAATCTTCTATAATCATTATTCAAAAATTGATCGTTAGATTGCTCTAATTTTTTGCAAGCATGGTAGTCATAAGAAATTTGTCTAATCCAACAATGGGTTTTTCTAAATATTATTTTATATATATTTAATGGTTATTAAAGGATTTAAATGAAATTAAGTTAAATATTATCTATCACCATAAGCTATTACAAGTTAATACTTAGTATAGTGGTAAGAATTGTTATATAAAGGTTTTATCTTAATGAGTTATAGGGATCAAATCTAGCACCAAGCAATTTCGTTAATTTGATCAAAATGGGCTACTGGATAGGCCAATTGGTGAACTGGATCAGATCGGGCTAGCAAATCAGTTTAGGTCGCTTACCGACTCGGATTGGACCGGTCCACTTGACAAAAATTCTTAGCCCAATCCAATCCATTTCCTATGGATCAGATCAGCCCAATCCATTAATTATTGGACTAGGTCGGGCTTGATCCGTTAGCTAATCGAACCAGTAAGCAGGCCAAATGGACGGCTCGTCCATTTTGACACCACTACCCCTCCCCCTCTCTCTCCCTAATCCCTATCTTGCACGTCTCCCTCCTTATCCATGTAAGCAATCTCCCTCCCCACTCAACCCTTCTCCCTTGGTCGTCTACCCCAACCCTCTCTCTCCCTACCCAGGGGCGGATTTAGAGTGTGGGCAGCACCCAAAATTTAAAACCTTTTGAGATTAATTTAAAAATTTTAGAAATTTCAAATATTTTTAAAATATCCCCCACGATGTTATTTGTGAAAAACCTTTAAAAGTTTAGTTTTATTTTTAAAGTTTTAGTATTCTTTTAAAAAGTAGAAAATTTTAAATTTAATAGGTGTTTAGGTCATATGTGATGGGGTCTTTGAGTCTTTCTCCTCTAACTATTTTTAGGGTAAAAATATGGTTAGACACTTATAATTATAGATTTTGTAAGATTAAATTTGATATTATTAATGAGTTTTTAAGTGCCCCTACATAGCAACTGACATGTTGGTCTAAGAGCATCTTTAATGGTATACCATTTGAACTACCACTGTCAAAATTTGGCATTAGCACCCAAATAAATTGTTTCGAGGTATATCATTTGAGGTACAAAATTTGGGCAATAGGTTTATAGGGTTGCCAAATTTGGTACCTCAAATGACAATTGTTATTTGTACCATATCATACTTTCCCTTTAAAAAATGGAAAATACCAAAATATACCATTATTAATGCGTTAAAGCGCATATGTAACAAAATTTGGCACTGATCCATTTGGTACCATTTAAGATGCCAAATTTTGGCATTGGCATATCAAATGATATGAATGCATTGGAAATACTCTAATGACATGTATTTTTTTTCCTTTTAGGGGAGAGAAACTTCATATTTGAGCATATGAAAAATGCATCGATATTCATTTGTTAAGATAGGGATAGATTGTTATCGTTTGGCAAAAAAAAATTACCCCCACATTAATAAAATCCTAGCTCCACCCTTACCCAAGAGCTACCCATTAATTTCGTGGTTGATATTTGGGAGCAACGCACGATCTTACAATTTGCATGCAAAAATATGGTTTGTAAACCATAAACCCTACCTCTAAGATAATAGAGCATCACGGTTTGCATCCTTGATTTTAAGAAAGTGATTTTTTTTGTATGGTCGATACAATAAATGATAAAGTTTCTTTGATTTAGTTTATGATTTTAGATTTTTTTTTTTTCATTTATTTTTATGTGAGGAAATTATTTATTCAATAAAGTTATAAATAAAAAGAGTTGATATCATTATTTTTTTCTATTTATTGTCCAATCATTAGCTTGAAACTCATGATCTCAGCAAACTGATGAGTGATGACATAATCGTTTTATATAAAAATCAATTTGATTTTATTGTAACCAAATTAATGACATAATCAATTCAATTTATGAGTTCATCTATTTTTGGAGGCTTTTTTAGTATATGTTTTATGCATCTCCATTATTAAAAAATAAAAAATAAAAAATAAAATAAAGACGAGTTTAACATTATTTGGAACACATCATTTTTTCTCTTCTTTCCGTTTTTTAAATTTGCTCCGTGTTATTATTATTATTATTATTTTCATGATTATTATTATTTTTTTCATGAGGTTAAACTAGAGATGAACTTATAAGTTTCATTATGAATCGAAAAAAATAAACTCATCAATTTTTATTTTTTATTTTTTATTTTTTTGTTTTTTCCTTTTGCCATATTTTGGTTTTAAAAAATGAACTCATCAATTTTGTTTTTAACCAATCAATATTTTTATTTTATCCGATTAGTGTTAAAAAAAAAAAAAAAATCACTCATTAGTTTTTTGTCAATTTATTTTGATTTTCATTAGTGTTTTTTTATTGATTTTGATTTGTTCTTGATTTTAGATAGAGAATAATTTTTTCTTGATTTTAGACAAAAATAAAGAAAAGTCTTGTCTACTTAAAATCAAGAAATTCTAAATGAATATTAAAATTTTTGTTGTCTCTGTGAGCATTTGGATCATGTAAAATATATTCAGAGTAAATGATAACCCTCTTTATTAGGTGATATTCCAAGTAAAAAACTCTTATAATTACGATTTGTTGGTTAAGAACCCTTGTTTTATTAAATTTTAAAAGCATTGATCCAATGATCCATCCATTTTTTTTTTTTTCCAAACTTGGAATTTCGCATACAATGCCCAATTATCTTTTCAAATAAATAATAAAAATAGAGAATTTTCTCTCAATATTCCCATAGTTTCCAAAAATTCCATACATAAATCTCATATTTTGAGAATTTCCCTCCATGCACCTCCGTACACTTAATTGGATATTTTTGTCCTCATGAACGGTTAAATTTTATGGGAAATGTACCAAATTTTTACATACAATCCCCAATATTATATATAATCCCTAATTTATTGAGTAATCTTCAGTCCCTCAAATAATGAATAATCCCCCAAATAATTAGACATAATCCCCAATCTATAAAATAATGAATAATCCTCAATTTTGATAACAATTTCCAAAGCTTGAACAATCCCTAACTTCGCTAACAATCTCTCAAATTATTGCTTACTTTTTTATATCAAATTATAACCTTACATGTCCCATCAAATTCAAAAAAAGTTGCTGAATACCCTAAATCATACATAATCCCCAAATTAATTCATAATCCTCAATCCCCATATTAAACTATATTCTCTAAATTAACACAAAATCCATAATACATAATTTTTGTTCATGATCCTCAAAAAATATGAATAATCCCCAATTTTAATTATTTTCTTAAAAGATTTATATTGTAATATAATCATTGCATATTTAATGTGATTCGACTTTACTAAAATTGGAGATTATAATCTAAATAAGGAATTATATGCCATTTGAGGGATTGAAGATTATTCATAAAATTGGAATTTCAATGTAAATGTGAGAATAATGTTATATGAAGGGCATTTTTGTTAAAAAAAATATTTTGGTAAATTCTGCAAGCAGAAGCTTTAAGGATAAGAGTACCAGAAGCTTCCGGACTCTCTCCGATCTCTCCTAGAAACAACATTTATAACCAAACGCACTCTCTAACGAACATCGTCTTTGAAGTTTGAACTACTCCAAAACCGTACAAAATCAGCGAAACCAATACCAAATCTGAAAAAATGGCCCAAGGTTTCTTTGGTGATCCTTTCAGGCGCTTCTTCTTAAACCCTCCGATCTACCGCGTATGGTCCGGTTCCGTGGCCCTCATGGACTGGCTTGAAACCCCAAATTCTCACATCTTCAAATTCAACGTTCCAGGTATATGCCACCTCCCTCTCTCTCTCTCTCTCTCTCTCTCTCTCATTTCACTGGGTTTTTATAATTCAGCGATTTCTTGTGAATAGGTTTCAACAAGGAGGATATAAAGGTGCAGATAGAAGATGGGAGTGTGTTGCACGTAAAAGGGGAAGGTGGGAAAGGGGAATCCTTCGGAAAAGATGCCGTTTGGCATGTAGCTGAAAGAGGGACGGAAAAAAGGGACTTTTCTCGGGAAATTGAATTGCCGGAAAATGTGAAGGTGGACCAGATTAAGGCTCAGGTGGAAAATGGTGTTCTCACCGTTGTTGTCCCAAAAGATGCAAGCCCCAAGCCGTCTAAAGTGCGGACTCTCAACATTTCTAGCAAGCTCTAAGCTTTGTATTAAAATTAGCTCATGATGGTGTAATAAATTGTACTGTTAAGCATAATAACAGTTATAATAACAGTTGAAAATTGTGGATCTTTCGTATGCTCTTTTCTTTGAAGAGTTTTTGGGGTTAAATTTGGTTATAAAATGAGCAATTTTCATGAATAATCCTAAGTTTTCAAAATATTATGGTTACGAATCCAATCTAAAATATATTACAAAAATGTTTTTTTAGGATATAAATACCCTTCACTTATATGGGTATTTACAATTTGACCGTTGAAATGGTCAAAATTTAGTACGGATGAATTAAAAAAAAAAATTTGAAGAGTTTCCAATTTATCACATAATCCCCAATTTTGGGGATTGGGGATTGTGTATAAATCAAGGGATTGGAGATATTGAATGACATGCATGATGTTATATGTTGGAATTTAGGGGACATTGAATGACATGTATAATGTGACATATTGGAATTGGGGATTATTAGAAAAGTTTGAGATTATATATAAATTTGGGGATCGGGGATTGTGTTTAATTTCAGGGATTATGTGTACACATGAGGATACTGTGCAAATATGGGTATTGGAGATTTTGTGATAAATTGTATATTCCGTAGCAATTGCCAATTGGGTATTGGGGACTTTTTAAAAAATTGAGGATTGCTTATAAATTTGGGGAGTACGTGTTAAATTGGTGATTATGTGTAATAATTTTTGTAATTAAAAATTCGGAGGACATTGAATGACCAGCATTAAATGTTGATGTGACATAAAGTGAATTGAGGATTCTTAACAATATTGATAATTATTAGATTAATTGGAGATTGGGGATTCTGTTTATTTTTGGGGATTATACATAAAATTGGGGATCCTGTACAAATTGGTCAAACTTCAATTTTAAGGGTAATTTCGTCCAAAAAAACAGTAATAGGTGTTAGCTGTAATATGTTTTGAATCGGGTTCGTAGCTGTGATATTCTAGAAACTTAGGATTATTCATGGAAATTGCCCTTATAAAAATTATGACAATAAAAATAGGGTCACGTTTCCTTGCACTTTATTTTCATACCTATATTTACATCTCTAGTTCAAAACACTACTTCTGGTAAATATTTGAACGTTACGACCATTGGATTAGATACCATCATGTCATATATACCAAAAATCATTGTGATCTAATGATTTGATTTTTTTTTTTTTAAATATCATTATAAAAAATTGTAATATTTTTAATTAATAAAAAAAATATAATAATTTTTTACAATAATATTTATCAGAAATTAACAGTTAGATCATTCCGATTTTTTTCATACATGACAAACATAAGAAGTATTTGAGCGTTATTTAATCTAATGCTCGGTTTCTAAAAATATTTGATCTAAAATGGAGATTTGAAAATAAAGTGTAAATATAAGTGTCAAAAAAAGGTGTAAGAAAAACGTGATCCATAAAAATATATATATAATAGGGTTAATGACATTTTTGTAGCCTAAACTTTGTGGGAAATACCAATGTGGTTCCTAAACTTTAGTTTTGCTTGATTTAGTCCATGAATTTTAAAAGTTGTACCAATGTAGGATATTGACTAGCGAAACCAACATTTCGCCAGTTAAATATCACATGCAGTCACGTGTGTTGTCCCAAGTTATATAACCCTAGAGGGTGGTGAATAGGGTTTTTGGCAAACTTTAAACTATTATTACCAATTAAAATTATGATCCAATTAATTTCAGCAGAAGCACAAATACATAAAACTTAATTGGAAATGAGAGAGAGAGAGAAATCAAACACAGCGATATTAACGTGGTTCGAACTCCGCCTACGTCCAAGCCTTAAACACCAAGCTTAAGGATTCCTCAATCCACTATTGATCACTTCTTCAAGATACAGAAACCTTTACAACCAATCTCACTTCCGGTGGAGATAAAACCAATGCTATCAAGGCACTCAATCTTACTTCCAATGAAGATTAAACCAAGAGACTACTGCTTTTCTTCTCAACCTTGAATTTAACCAACAAACTCCAAGCTTCACAAGAGTTATAACCCAACCCTTAGCTCAGAAGAAATACAAGATTTGTATTTGATACAATGAATGCTTCAACAAGCTGATTTGCACAAGTACAAGCTCAAACTAATAGCTTCTCAAAGATAGCTCAATAGATTTTCACAAGGAAGCTTTTAATAATGAATGCTCTTAACTATGATGGATTGATTTTCAATAAATGAGAGTAAGACCTCTATTTATAACGCATTTGGTCTCAAAGGACCGTTGCTAGCTTCATGGGTATGATTGGTTAAAAGAGGAGCAGCAGGGAGCAATTAATGCTCATCTTACTATAAGAGGAATTAGCTGTTTTGCTTTTACAGAGAAGTTAGTAGACTAAACCAAAGGAGTTAGTAGACTAAACCAAAGGAGTTAGTCGACTACTAACTTAAAATTCAAAGCAAATAAGTTTTCCGGGCACAATTAGTCGACTATACTAATAGAGTTAGTCGACTAGTTTTATAAAAACTCTTATAAAAAAATTTCGAGTTCAATTAGTCGACTGGAAAGACAAGGTTTAGTCGACTATCTTAACTGCTTCTCAAAACATGGTTACTGACTTCCAATTAGTCAATTGGAATAAAGGATTTAGTCGATTAGTTAGTAAGTCAGTCAAGTAGTTTCTATGTTAATCGACTAGATTCAAAATTCTCAGAATCATGGCTACTGGATCATAGTTAGTCGACTAGACTAATTGGGTTAATCGACTAGATATGTTCATAGGCCAATTTTCTAAGATTCTTAAACCTAAATATCTTCAAACATGTAAACTAGTTAACTAAGTGTTCAAAAGCATTTTTGACTTAGTTTAAAAACATTTTACAAGATTCCAAAGATATGTATGTCAATGCAATATGAGTAAAACATTTTGTCTTTGAGCTATGCAAGGTTAAACAATTTGAGATGCCTTACATATAATTCCTAATACATTGGAGATACAACTTGGCTTCAAATTAATCTTTATGAGCTTGTCTTCAAGTTAATCTTCATGAGCTTTTGAATGAACATTTGCGCATTGAGTTGCTTGAGATATGTTGATGAGCTCCAACAAGATATATCTTCGATTCTAAGGAGACACAACACTTAACCATTTGTTAGTGATTAAAGTAATGTTTGTTTATCATCAAAATGTGGTTAACGGAATTAATCTTAGGGCTAACAATCTCTCCCTTTTTGATGATGACAAACCATTACTTTGAAATCATATATGAGAGTATAAGCTCCTCCTCAATTTTGTACAACAAGCTATGATTAATCAACATATACAACAAGCAATAAGAATATGAAATTCTAGTATTTATAATCACAAGATGATGTGTTTATAAAAAGGAAATATCAAAGTATTTCCCCCATTTGTCATCACAAAAAGAGAAAAAGAGAACTTATCAATCATAATTACAATTTCATTGGTCTAATCATACCAAATTCGCGCCGAATAGTGCAAAAACGATCATCTTGAAGAGGTTTCTGTTGGAGATATGCCCTAAAACCAATCATAAAGAGCATATCAATTTCATATTATATTAATAAGAAGGTTACACTCGTCTTGTATTTAATTATACATGATAAGATCCATGAATAAATGATAGAGAAATATATATCTCAAGATGTTAAGATAGGGAGACTTATATTTCTCATACACATTTATTCTAAAGGGTTCTTACTCATAGGTTTATCAAATTGCACATTTATAAACCACTAAGAGTAGTACAGATTTAAACTAGCTACAATGGGAGGATATGTAGTCTTTCCTATGTGTATATTAACGCTATAGTTAATCTGTGGGTGCATGTTAGAGAACATGTACATTGAACATGATCTACAAAAATATTCTTATGGAGTTTTAAGTCAAAAGAATATTCTTATGTTACCTCCATCGAATGGTAATCCTTAGACCCAAGACACCAGAGTTATCTTGTGCATAGGTTATTAGAGTTTAATAGTATCTCGTACATCTTTAACCATCAGGATGTAATCGATACTTATTGGCTCTAATGAGTTATGTATGAAGATAGATGAGTGTACAATAAGGAATCATCACTATCACTTTGATGAGAGAGAATGTTAGGTTTTTCCAGAAAGATAATTCTTATATTGAATCTCTGGCCAGAGTGATAGGTGAACGGTAAAAGAGTTTCATCGAGTTTATCTTATTGAGATTATATTTTGTGGAACATATATCAAGTTGTTAAGATAGGGGTTTGACTTATAACCATACCTGATTATCTTAACAGTGACATTAGGGGATGGAGGATTAAGTAACATGAAGGGGTCATTTAGTTTTACTATTCACCCACACCTAGGGTACGTCATGATATGTTGCTAGATGTCACTCATGACTAGCGAAGGCCTAATGATAAGTGTTATCATTGAGGGTAAAATTGGAATTAATCCAATTGAACCTTAAAATAGAAAGTTTCTATTTTTTGAGACATCAGATGTCCTGGTCCACTACTAGGTTGGGGTGAACCCAAAAAGTCACACACATAAAGGACACAAGAGAGCTCTTTAATTTAAGAGAGGGGTAAGTTTTTAATTTATGTAACTTGTGGGGTCTCTTTTATTAATAGTTAATTAAGGAGGACCAAGTTGCAAAATTAGAAACCCTAGTATTTGCCTATAAATACAATGGGATGAGTGCATGCTAGAACTAAGTCCACCCATACCTTAATAGAAAAGAGGCTATTACCCACATCCCCTTAGGGCCGTGAGCTAGAGAGCTTGTCTCTCCGTTGTTGTGATCTTCTCTCTCCCTCTTAAGCTTGCTTTGTTTAAGGGTTGATCAAGTGCAAGGACTTTGAGGAGTTTTGTGTTCGTGTGGATACCTTGGAGGCTTCATACTCATTGAAGCTTGGATTCGATCAAAAGTTTCATCAAAGGCAAATCAAGTAAGTTTATTTAAATTGTTTAAATTGTGTTCTTACTTTAATTCATGATCCTATGCTTGTGCTTGATTCTTGACTTGATTATGATGATGGATTCATGTTTATAAAAAGTTTTATCGCATATTCCTTCCGCTGCGAATCTTATGGTCACAACCTTTCAGTTTCGTTAAGATGTCCGCCAATTGGTAGTCCGTGCTTACAAATTCTAGTTTAACATCTCCCTTTTGCACATGATCACGAATGAAATGGTGTCTAATTTCAATGTGTTTTGTGCGTGAGTGTAAGCAATGATTTTTAGAGATATTAATTGCACTAGTGTTGTCACAACGAATTGGTATGTGATTGAAGGTGATTCTATAGTCTTCAGGTTGTTGTTTCATATAAATAACTTGAGCACAACAACTTCGAGCGGCAATGTATTCCGCATCGGTGGTAGAAAGAACAACTGAAGTTTGTTTCTTGCTAAACGAAGAGACAAACGAGTGACCTAGAAAATGACATGTGCGACTAGTGCTCTTCCTATCGGTTTTACAATCGGCAAAATCAGCATCCGAATAGCTTACTAGTTTAAATGGTACATGTTGTTAACACAAATATGCTTTATTTCCTATTCTTTTTCCCTCATTTTGTAGGCATTTGGCTAGCATCTTGGCTATAAATTGGTGTTTTTCATGTTTTGCTGTGTTTTTGTGCTTTGTGGGTTAAAATACCTTTTGCCCTATTTTTTATGCTCTATTGAAGGTCATGTGGAAGCCAGGAGTTCAATGTCTTTATCAAGTTTTGTTTTGGGTTTCTTTGCATGCAAATCGAAGGAAGTTGGCTCAGAAATCTTGCGAGCATTCAATGAATGAGCACCAAAGAGCCAGACAGTCGACTGTTTGGTCGACTGTCTAGTGGCCTGTCTCGGACAGTAGTTAAATCTCAGAAATATTTGCTAAGACAGTCAACTATCTGCTCCAAACAGTCTACTGTTTCCTCATGTTCTGCCAATTTAACTTGGTTTTCCCGCATTCATTTGGTTTTATCAGGGGCAGTTTAGTCTTGCGTTTTGCCGGCCTATTTAAAGGAACTTATGTAACCCTAGCTGGGAGTTCTCTCCATATAGTTTTTAGATAGTTTTTCTCTTAGTTTTTAGTTGTAGCTTAGTTTTCTCTCTTAGTTTTAGGAGTAGATTAATTTTCCTTCAAGTTTTTTAAAGCTTTTATGTAATGTAATTTAGTTTTCAGCTTGTTAAACTTTATATTCACATCTTCAATCAATAGCTTAGCATTTATTTCAAGTTTTATGCATTTATTGTTTGTTGTTCTTGCATTTATGATTCATCAACTAGCTTTAATGGAGTTCTAAACCTCCAAAGTAGGTTTCAAACCGTGGAAATTCATCACCAACCAAGGTAACAACACTCTCTCATTCATTTGTGCTTAAGTGGAAGTTGTATGATAAGAAAGACTCACTATCTCTTCTTGAAAGCTAGTTTGTCATCTTCTTGACAATGTGTTAACAAGTGATGCTTGGAATACATTGTGCTTGATCTTATATGCACTCCAAGTGTTTGATAAATTGTCTAAGTGAACATTTACTATCATTCTCATATCCTTCTTTGTTTTGAATGCCTTTAAAGTTAAATCTTCCATTAAATACCATTCTTCAATGGATCCAAATTCTAACGAGAGAAGCTTGTTGCTTGGTTATGGATGAGTGGAAACCCTAGAATCCTACCACTTACTTTCATTGGTTGTGGATGAGTGGAAACCCTAAAACAAAACACAAGGGTATAAATAACCATAGGGTCGAATCCTTCAATGGGGTTTTCTCCAAACCTCAATTAATTAAAAACACATTTAACTTATATGCCAAGCTATGCCATTCATGATTCGAATCATGGTTTGAGTTGGCTCTGATACCACTGAAAGGATTACATGAGAGAAACACAGCGGAAATAGAAAACAAATTTTTTTTCTCCATTGTAATCATCCGGGATTGAACTCAAACGATGTATACGAATTAAAACAAATAATATGCAATAATTAAATGCTTACTTTAGTTCCTTTGATGGTTGTCCTCGCAAAACTTCGAGCTCCAAAAGTATGGAAGCCTCTAATGAAAGTCTACACGAACACAAGACTCCTTGAATCCCTTATATCTTCAAAACCCTTGTGAGAGAATGCAAGCTAGAGAGGGAAGAGTGAGAGGACGGCTAAGAGAGAGGTACACTAAGGAGTGGCCGGCCCTAGGGCTTTCCTCTCTTATTTATAATCCTCTTCTCTTTTAATGATGTTTGGTTACAAGTGCTAGCTTGACCAAATATCATATAGAATAGTAATATCCTAGTTATGTATATCCTTGACCTCTTTTTTATTAACCTTTAATAACAAGAGTCAAACTTATATAAACTAAAATATCCCTGTGGACACCCCATTTTTACTAATTATTTCTACCATATGTTCATGCAAATGATTAACTAGAATAGCTGATCATTTGGTGAGGAATTGGCCTTATAAAGACCAAACTGCCCAAATTGCCATTTTCTGAGGAAAATGACAATTCATTATTTCATGTGTACATTTGGATTGGAATCAACCCATTTGTATTGCATTTGAATTTTGAGGTGTTTTAGAACATCCCTGTAAATTTTCATAGCATTCTGATGAGAGCTCGATAGGTAATTAGGGTTTTTGCGACTTGAAGGACATTTTCGTCCTTTTTCTCGTATAATTTCCGAATGACCTCCGAATTCGAAACGGATTGTTTCATGAGATTTATATGGATGTGGGGAGTGTATTTGGAGTGCCAATTGAACATTTGAATGGTTGGGATAGTGTGGACACCCCATTTTTACCAATTATTTCTACTATGTGTTCATACAAATGATCAACTAGAATAGCTGATCATTGGGTGAGGAATTGGCCTTGTAAAGACATAATTGGCCAAATTGCTCTTTTCTGAGGAAAAGGACAATTCATTATTTCATGTGTACATTTGGATTCGAATCAACCCATTTGTATTGCATTTGACTTTTGAGGTGTTTTAGAACATCCCTGTAAATTTTCATGGCATTCTGATGAGAGCTCGATAGGTAATTAGGGTTTTTGCGACTTGAAGGGCATTTTCGTCCTTTTTCTCGTATAATTTCCGAATGACCTCCGAATTCGAAACGGATTGTTTCATGAGGTTTATATGGATGTGGGGAGTGTATTTGATGTGTCAATTGAGCCTTTGAATGGTTGGGATGGATTCGCCTAAAATCGATCTCACGGGTAAGAATGAGCTGAATTAGGGTTTTGTTCGAATCGATCGTGAATTGGTCATTTTCACCAAAATAAAAGATTTTCAAAACATGTTTTCAAGTACCAATTTCATATTAAAACCATGTTTTTAGAAGTGGTGCAAGCCTAATTGATCAATTTTACAAAACAAAGAATGGTTATATGACCAATTTTGGCACAACCGGGTTAATTGGCTAGCTTTTTGCTAAAACCCTTGACCATGGTCAATTGATTTTAACCCAAAAACATTCTAAAAATG
>JAESVK010000096.1:1337245-1370857 GCA_017140935.1 Hamamelis virginiana | reverse complement strand
GGGTGCTGGGTTGGTGCAGTTACGTGAGCAGCATGGGAATGGAAGGAGCAGTTCGTGGCTTATTGGAGAAGCCACGGACTTCAAGTTTTATCCAATGGAATTTAGTAAGTGGGGCGGTCACTTGGCAGATTTTAAAAAATTCACTCACCTATCGATAATTGAAGATATTCAGTTATCGATAGTTGACCTGCCCTGCTGTAACTTTCAAAAATTTATAGAGGATTATTATCGATAATGGATAAATCCAGTTATCGATAATTGTAACTTTCTGGTACTGGTTGGTTTAAGCTGAGATTCAAATTACCGATAATTCCAATAGGCAATTATCGATAATGGGCAAAGTTTTTTTATTTTTATTTTTTTTATTTTGATTTTGAGGGAACAATTCTTTTATCAAAATGAAGATTGGCAGTACCTTTTTCTGTCTGTATTTCCACAAGTCTGCTCTTGTACTCTTTTGCACTTCCTCTGCCTCAGACAACTGAATACCCAATTCTTCTCTGATTCTCCCCATACTTAGCTTCCCAAACCACACTTCAACTGAATATATATCATCTTCAATTGCACAAACACACCAATATTGCATATATAAGGCTACCTAGGTATTGAAAAATCTGGCAATGAATCTCACAGCTTCAAATGGGTCCTAAGGGAAACTTTGACACGAAAGAAATTTTTTAGCTCGAATGACTCCAAAGACGGCCTTAAATCATTTCCTAAATCAGTACAATTGTTCCAATATGATCATAATGCATTCACATAAATTATTCAAATTTCAACAATTACTACATGAATGGAATAGATAAGAACTCACATCAACACTCCACTGCCACATAATCTCGTCACAACAAAGCATGACTCAAATAATAAGAAGAATCTCACTCTCTTGAGTACAAATTTGAAAATTTAACAAGTTCACAGATTCACATATGCAGGATCAAAAGATTCAATTTTGAATTTAATCAAGCATACTACAACTTGTATACTTTGACAATAAAAGGTATGCAATGATTACAAAAGCTTGCTAATATCCCATAATATGCACACAACAAATGATTTTCAACAAAAAATTTTAAATGGGACCAAAAATTTTAAATGGGACCAAAATTTAGCACAACAAGTGCACTCCCCCCAACTTAAGATCAACAGTGTCCTCAATGTTGAAAGAAAACCAAAAATAAAGACTATAACCCTAAAAATATATACAACTAATAAGAAAAGGAAAAGAAAACATTATAAAGACATATTTATATATACAAACCCATATGTAAGTAGCGTACACTACTTACCCACCGGATCCTGGTAAACAGGATCAACCAAAAGTTCGTCATTTGCCTCAGACGAGAACGTTTTGAGAAAAGGTTTAAGGCGTTGACCATTAACCTTGAAAACATTACCTGACTGAGGGTTAAGAATATCGACCGCTCCATGCGGATAGACTTGATGTACAATGAAAGGTCCTGTCCATCTTGACCTTAACTTTCCTGGAAATAGATGGAGTCGAGAATTGTATAATAGAACTTTCTGTTGGGGTTCAAAATGTTTTCTCACTATATTTTTATCATGGAAAGCCTTGAGTTTCTCTTTATACAATCTCGAACTGTCATAAGAATCTCTTCTGATCTCCTCTAACTCATTGAGTTGTAATTTTCTGTGCTCACCAGCTTGAGTCAAATTATAATTCAAATTTTTAATGGCCCAATATGCTCTATGTTCCATTTCAACCGGTAAATGACAAGCTTTACCATAAACTAGACGATAGGGAGACATTCCCAACACCGTTTTGAAAGCAGTTCGATAAGCCCATAAGGCATCAACTAGCCTTAGCGACCAATCTTTACGGTTGGGATTCACAGTTTTTTCCAAAATGTTATTTATTTCCCTATTAGCTAGTTCAGCCTGTCCATTGGTTTGTGGGTGGTAAGCAGTCGAAACTTTATGTGTAACTCCATATTTCTGCATAAGTTTTGCAAAAGGTTTGTTACAGAAATGGAGTCCACCATCACTTATGATTGCTTTAGGCATTCCAAACCGACTAAGAATATTTTCTTTTAAAAATTTCAAAACAACAGAATGGTCATTAGTCTTAGTTGGAATAGCCTCTACCCACTTGGAAACATAATCGACAACAAGAAAAATATAGAGATTCCCACAAGAAGCAGGAAAAGGACCCATGAAATCAATGCCCCAACAATCAAAAATTTCCAAAATTAAAATGGGAGTCAAGGGCATCATATTTCTTCGGGTTATCCCTCCTAACTGTTGGCATCTCTCACAGGACTTACAGAAATGATATGAATCTTTGAAAAGAGAAGGCCAGTAAAAACCACATTGCAGTACTTTCGCCGAAGTCTTCTTGGCAGAGAAGTGTCCTCCACAAGCTTCAGAGTGGCAAAACAATAAGATTGATCTTTGTTCATTCTCTGGAATACACCTGCGAATAATCTGATCAGCACAGCATTTAAACAGATAAGGGTCATCAAAGAAAAAGTATTTAACTACAGATAAGAACTTTTTCTTGTCTTGGGAATTCCACTCAGATGGAATTTGTTTTGTCACAAGATAATTAACAATGTCAGCAAACCATGGACAAGTAACAAGAGCAAACAGTTGCTCGTCAGGAAATGTTTCAGAGATAGGTTGAGTTTCAAAAGAATCGTCAAAGATGATTCGTGACAAATGGTCGGCCACTACATTCTCAAACTCCTTTTTTATCTTTAATGATAAGGTTAAATTCTTGGAGGAGAAGGATCCACCTGATTAATCTTGCCTTAGCATCCTGCTTAGTAAACAGATATTTTAAAGCAGAATGATCAGTAAAGACTACAATAGGGGTTCCTATCACGTATGACCTAAATTTGTCCAATGCAAATACTACTGCCAGAAGTTCTTTTTCAGTGGTGGTATAATTCATTTGTGCATCATTTAAAGTCCTACTGGCATAGTAAATAACATGTGGCTTACCATCTTTGCGTTGCCCTAGCACCGCCCCTATAGCATAATCACTTGCATCACACATCAATTCAAAGGGCAAATTCCAATCTGGGGATTGCATAATTGGAGGGGAAATCAAAGATTCTTTTAATTTTGTAAAAGCTTCCTCACAATCAGCATTCCATTCAAATGGAATATCTTTTGAAAGTAGACGGCACAAAGGTCGTACAATTGCACTAAAATCCTTAATAAACCGTCTATAAAAACCTGCATGCCCTAGAAATGATCGGATGTCTTTTACACTTTTAGGGGAAGGTAGCTTAGCAATTAACTCGATTTTCGCCTTATCTACTTCAATGCCCTTTTTGGACACTATGTGTCCGAGGACAATTCCTTGATCTACCATGAAATGACATTTTTCCCAATTCAAAACAAGGTTCTTTTCTTTACATCGGAGTAATACCTTTTCCAGATTAGTTAAACAGTCATCAAAAGAATCACCAAAAACTGAAAAATCATCCATAAATACTCGACGATTTTCTCTACCATGTCACTGAATATTCCCATCATGCATCTTTGAAATGTACCTGGAGCATTACAGAGGCCAAAAGGCATGTTCTTGAAAGCAAAGGTTCCAAATGGACATGTAAAAGTTGTTTTCTCCTGGTCTTCCATAGCAACTTCTATTTGATTATACCCGGAGTATCCATCTAAGAAACAGTAATAAGCATGCCCTGCCACTCGTTCCAAGATTTGATCAATGAAAGGGAGTGGAAAATGATCCTTCCTAGTGGCCTCATTCAACTTCCTATAATCTATACACACACGCCACCCAGTAGTGGTGCGTGTAGCAATTGAATCCCCCTTTTCATTAGTCACTACTGTCACTCCAGATTTCTTAGGAACTACATGAATTGGACTTACCCATTTGCTGTCAGCAATTGGATAAATGATGCCCACATCCAACCATTTCAACAATTCCCTCTTAACCACATCCTTCATGATGGGATTAAGACGCCTTTGAGGCTGGCGAGTGGGTTTAACATTTTCCTCAAGATTAATAAAATGGGTGCATACAGTAGGGTTTATTCCTCTAAGATCTGCAATAGACCATCCTAATGCAGTTCTATGTTTTCTCAGCACCTCTAACAATTGTGTTTCTTGGTCAGTCTTCAAGTGAGAAGAAATAACCACAGGAAAAGTGTCGTTTTCTCCTAAAAATGCATACTTCAGATCAATTGGTAGAGTCTTCAATTCTAGCACTGGTGGTTCAACAGAGGATGACACTAATTTCTTTTCTGATGGAGGTAATTCCTCAAAACGAGGTACCCAACCACTCACCTCCATCACAACATCATTATTTAAAACAGAAGAATTAGAATTTACCTCATCCTTCCTACTTACCTCTCCACTCTGATTCTTTATCAGATCATCACTTTCATCATCAGACTTTAATTCAGATAGAAATTCCAAATGTTCTTGAACAACTGTCTCGATCAAGTTTATTTGTTGATTTTCCTCAGCATCATCACTTTCTTCCATTTGCCTGCAAACATTGAAAATATTTAAGTTAACTGTCATATTTCCAAAAGAAATTTGCATAACACCATTTTTACAATGAATAATGGCATTAGAAGTGGCCAAAAATGGTTGCCCTAGGATGATTGGAATTTGAGTCCCTGAATCTGGTACGGGATGAGTTTCTAACACAATGAAATCCACCGGGAAATAGAAGTTATTGACTTGCACTATAACATCTTTCACAATCCCTTTAGGCCGTTTCACACTACGGTCTGCTAATTGGAGATTGATTGAGGTTGGTTGCAAATCCCCTAAATCCAATTGTTGATACACATGATATGGAATTAGGTTCACACTTGCCCCAAAGTCAATAAGTGCATGTTCAATTTTATGTTCACCCATAACAATTGGAATTGTAGGGCACCCTGGGTCTTTAAGCTTAGGTGGAGTATTGGCTTTCAAGATAGAACTAGCCATCTCAGTCATAAAAGCATCCTTAGGAACATTTGTTTTCCTTTTCTGAGTGCATAAATCTTTTAAAAATTTGGCGTAAGCCGGCACTCGTTTGATGGCTTCTAACAAAGGAAAATTGATTTTTACCTCTTTAAACATGTCCAGAATCTCAGTATTATCAGTAGGTTTCTTTGACTTTTTAAGCCTTTGAGGAAAAGGTGCAGGAGGAGTATAGAGTTTTTCAGCAACCTTTTCAGGTTCTTTTTCCTCCTCATGTTCCTTAGGAAATTTATGTTCAAGTTCAGGTAATTCATTTTGTATTTCCTCCCCCATCTTTTGTGGACTTGAATCCAAAATAATTTTGTTTTGAACCAATTTCGGGTGGATGGTTTTATCAACTGTTTTACCACTCCTAAGAGTAGTGACTGCCTGAACTTGTTCAACATTTCCCTCACTAGTACCCACAGATTTAACATTATTCTGTCCTTTAGGTGCTTGAAAGGATTGTGTAGGAAACTTACTTTTCTCCTGCTGCAATGTACCTACAGAAGTGTTAAGTTTAGAAACCTGCATTTTCAACTCATTGACAGAATTACGAATGTCAGTAATAGAAACATTCTGACTTTGAATAAATTGAGTGACAATATCTTCCAAGTTTCTCTTATGTGGAGGTTGATAAACAGGAGGATTTACCTGATTTTGCTGAGGAGCAAAATTTGCTTGATTCTGAGATGGTGCAAAGTTAGCATTAGGGTTTGGTGGAAACCCTTGTGCTTGAGGTTGGTAATTTGGAACATTACCTGGTTGATTCTGGAATTGCCCTTGAGGGTAATATCCTTGCTGATGTTGCTGCTGTGGATGGAACTGCTGTGAATTCCCTTGTGAAGGACCTGCATTTTCATTTCTCCATTTAAAATTTGGATGATTTCTCCAGTTTGAATTGTAAGTCTCTCCATAAGGAAAATTTGACACTTTCTGTTGTGTTCCTTGGTAAATGGCATTCACACTGGCCTGGTCATTACACGACTCTTTGAAAGTAGGATACGAGGGACAATCATCAATTGAATGCCCTTGTATATTACACAGATTACAGAATTCAGCTTCCTTAGGAATAGGTAATGTAGAAACTTCATTTACCTTCTTCATTTCCAAGGCTTCTACTTTCTTTATCAATTGAGCTAATCTAGCCTGAGTCTCATCTGGTTCATTTACAGAAAATTTTCCACTAACTGTTGGATTTCGAGACGTTTCTGGAATAGTGTTAACTTCCCAGTCACGTGCTCATGCAGAAATAAAATCCAAATGATCCCAAGCCTCATCAGGACTTTTTTCAAAAAACATGCCATTACTCATCATTTGAATGAACATTTTGGTATCCGAAGATAACCCTTGATGAAAATAATTTATGAGTTGGCTTAAATCCATGCCATGATGAGGAATTGCATAAGTTAAACTTTTGAATCGTTCCCAAGTTTTGGCAAAAGATTCATTGGTTTTCTGTGTAAAACATTGCAATGCCTTCATTAAAGCATTAGTCTTCTCTGGTGGAAAAAATTTATCAAAGTATTGCTGCTGCGATTGAGTCCATGAGAAAATAGTGTTCTCCCTAAGATACATCAACCATTTCTTAGCTAGGTCTCTAAGAGAGAAAGAAAACATTCTCAAACAAATTATATCGTGTGGTGCGCCAGTATACAGCATTGTACCACATGCTTCTTCAAAATCATGCATGAACTCATATGGATCTTCTGACTCAAACCCATGGTACAAGGGTAAGAGTCTCACCATATCAGGTTTTATTGGAAATTCTACTGCGTCACGAGGCAACACGATACAACTAGGTAAAGAATATCTCTGAGGATGAAGAGTCTCTCTAAGAGTTCTTCGCTGAGGTGCTAAGGGTTGGTTTAAGGCTTGGTATTGAGGATATTGATTATGAACTACTCTCCCAACATCTTGAGGCCGTGGTTTATTGAAATTTTGACCATTAGTACCTTGATTTTGACCACTACCTATACCAGTATTATTTCCAATACCACTTCCACTTCCTTCAGCATTTTGAGAATTTAAAACTTGTTCAGGATCAAAATGAGGGTTCTCCATATGAGGAAATTCCATTGGAAAAGATTCAAGTATGCTACTAACAGAAAAATTAGAACTTATATTTACGGAGTTTTCTTGATCAACTCTTACAAGTCTATCGAATTCGTCTCGAATCCAATTGGACATGCACTAATTAAGAAGAAATACTCTGGTGATTGTTAGATATGTGCCCTAAAACCAATTGTTCTGTTGAGTTTAGGGTTTTATATTTCATTATATTATCTTGTGTGGATATTTATTCATTTATGATATGGCTATTTTTATCATGTAAACTTATGTTTAATTACTGTTCATGATAAAGTCCTTGGATAGTATGATAGAGAGTTATATCTCAAGTGTTGAGATAGAGAGACTTATAACTCTCAAGTACTTCTATCCTAAACTGGTTCCTGATCATAGGTTTATATATTTGGACGATTATAAACCGTTAAGATTAGCTCAGGTTTTACTAGCTCCATGGGAGGATGGTGAGTCTCGAACCATCTGTGTAGAGACACTATAGTAAACCTGTGGGTGCTTGTTAGAGAACAGGTACACTGAACGTGACCAATTTGAGTACAGCTTATGGAATTCTATTTGTATGTCAAAGGCTGCTCATGTGTATAGTCACAGTTGTAATCCTTAGACTTGAGACACCACATGTTATCTTATATATGAATTGCTAAAGTTTGATAGTATCTCGTACACCCTTAATCATAAGGATGTAATCGGTGCTCATTGGCTCTAGTGAGTTATGTATGAAGATAGGTGAGTGTGCAATAGAGGATCACCACCCTTAATAAGAAAGGGCGAATGTCTTAGTTAGTTCACAGTTACTATCTCAATGGAGTCTTTGGCCAAAGCAGAAGGTTGCCAAGAAAAGTGTTTCAAGGGTATACCTAATTGAGATTATAATCTGGTGAATTAGTAACGCATGATTAAGTTAGGGTTTGACATGAATCCATACCCAACTAACTTAATCGAGACATTGTTTGGTGAGGGATTATTTATAGCACGAAGGGTTCATTTACACGTTCGTATATTCACCCACACCTAGGGTACGTCATGACATATTGCTAGATGTCACTCATGACTAGTGAAGGCCTAATGATAAGGGTTATCATTGAGGGCAAAATTGGAATTGTTCCAATAGAACCTAAAAATAGAAAGTTTCTATTTTGGGCGACATTGAGATGTCCCCTGCCACTACTAGGTTGGGATGAACCCAATGGGTCACACACAAAAGAACATAAGTGAGGTTGTTAAACTTGTGAGAGGGTTACATTCTAATTGATATATGTTTGGTTTTAATTAATTAAGGGTTAATTAATTAATAACCAAAAGGATATCTAATTCAAGAATGGGGATAACCTAAACGGGGTTTATGGTCATGCTAGCACTAGTAACCAAACACCCTAAGAAGAGGAGGGGCTTATTTAAAGAGAGTGAACCCTAGCATTCAAGCTTGAAGCATGCATCACATTCTCTCTCTAAGATTGCCGCCCCTCTCTCTCTCTCCCTCTCCATGCTTGTCTTTTTCAAGGGTTGAAAAATTCAAGAAGGTTTAGCGACTCTTGTGTTCGTGTGGACGTTCATTGGAGGCCACCATACTTTTGGGGCTCGAGGATTGAGTGAGGACGATCATCAAAGGAAGAGAATATCGCGAAGGAACAAATCAATGTAAGCTTTACTTTATTGATTTTAATTTAAAGTTGATTCGATTCATCGATTAAGTGATTTCATGGTTGAATACAAAGGAAAATTTTTAAAACCTACCTTCCGCTGCATTCCTTGTTCGTATTCTTTCAGTGATAACTACAATGGTTAAACAACAATCAATGGAAGAAACTTACCGGACTTGCAATGAAATTGCAAGTTACCTCTAGCTACTTCAGATTTGATTGCTTCTCAAATGTTGCCAATCCCCGGCAACGGCGCCAAAAATGCTTGCGCGTAAGAAGTGCAATTCAATCCCAAGCGTAGGATCTATCCTTGCAAGCATAGTAATTCATGGAGTCCCATGGTTGTGTCCACAGAGATCAGCGGTCATTGAGAATCAAGAAAATCCTTTCCCAAATGTTGTTTAAAGTAAAGAAAAGAAAGAAAATATATGGGTGGTTGAAAATTGATTTTGTGTAAAATACACAAGGATTGTTTATAATCTTATTGACTTATAGAAAAGACTGGAATTCAGAGTTAAACTCAATTATATCCTTAGTAGTAGTTCATCACAATTTCTACTCATTTTAGTACACTGAAAAGTGACCTCAATGGAAAATTTTTACAATATAAATTTAACCAACTGTTCAAGAAATAGGATATTCATTGTAAACAACAATCTAATGACATCATCATACACTTGGAACGCCTTTACTGCTAAGAACTACCTGTGGCAAGTACTCCTGTCAACAAATGGTAAAAGCTGACAGTTCCTCATGGATCATAAATAAATTTCATGTTTATAATGAATATCCGAATCTGTCTAGTCAGGTTAATTGTGTGAACTAATACCTCATATATAAATCAAGCATCCCTCATCATTCCAGTATAGAATTAGCTACTCATATTGATTGGAAGAAAATTCAATAGAAACTCAAACATAAGTTAACTAAGAATATTGAAATAACTTCAACAATTGAAATTAGATTAAACTTAAAGCTTGTTACAGATTAAAATGAAATAATAACAAGTTACACTATTAAACTATCACTAAACAAGAAATAAAACTATCTAAATTAAGAGAAGGAATAAGAAAACCTTGTAGTTCTATGCTAAACTAAGGAATTGAAAATTACCTCCTTTACAAACAAGAACCAAGTTTGCTTATATACAAATGCAAACAAAATACATTTTTGCCCTTCAAAAAGTCGAAATTTAAAGATATTTTGGCTAAGGCGGCGACCATTACCGATAATTACAACTACAATTATCGGTAATGGCTCTTCGGATTTGGCTTTTTGAACTTGAATTATCGATAATTGATAAAATAGTTATCGATAGCTGCCTTCTGCAGGAAACTAGAACATGATAAGCTTCAGCTGATTATCGATCATTGGTGAAGAAGATATCGATAATTGCCTTGGACTGGGAAATATGCTTGAAATGAAATCACACAATTATCGATAATTAAAGAAACCACTTATCGATAATGTCCTTGCTCAGCAACAAAAATGGCCTGCAGTAGCACTCTTTCTATCGATAAGTATAATGAGGCTTATCGATAGTTGCATCAAACTGGAAAACGGAAATTGCATCAATGAACCCATTATCGATACTTGGTTTACACCTATCGATAATGGCCTTCTTCTGGACATCACAAGCTGGCATCATAGACTCAATTATCGATAATTCTAAATAGAGTTATCGATAATGGCTCTTGGCAGGGACAAAATTTGGACTTTGCTGCAGCTGATTGAACTAGTTATCGATAGTTAACTATGTTAAGGCTTTTCTGGCACTTTTTCACTTGACCATCGACTTCCAACTTGCTTCAAAACTTTCCTTGCATTTCTTAAGTTCTTTAAACTCATCAAATTAGCATTTTATCCTGCAAGGTCAAAAACACTGGCTTCAGTTTAAACTACTCATGTTACCCTACTTATGTACACTTTATCTATCAAAATGGACAATATTAATATACAATAACCTGCATGATTGTACAACAATCAGTTGGGCTTCCTGGGTCTTTATATTTTGGGGGCAAGTTATTCCTAATGAGAGAGGTGGATTGTTCGGTCATGAATGCATCATCGTGGACACCTAACTTTCTCTTCACAGTGCACAAGTCTTTCAAAAATTTTGCATATGAAGGAATTTGTTTGATAGCATCCAACAAGGGAATATTCACCTTAATCTGTTTGAAAAGATCATAGATTTCAGCATGATTGTTCAGTTTCTTTGGGATTCTCAACCTATAGGGATATGGAGCGGAGGGAACATGATTAGCTTTGTCTTTATCTAAATCCACATCAACAATATCGGCTTTAGGGACATTAGGCTCATCAATCACATCCTCATCCCTTTGTGGTTTATTTTGCAAATCTTTTGAGATCTCTTTTGGAAGATCCTTGGGATGGATGGTTTTATCAATGATTTTGCCACTTCGAAGAGTGGAGATAGCCTTGCATTGCTCAAAAGTCCCATCATTTTGACTTGAAGTCCCAACACTATTTTGACCTTGGGGGTTTTGAATGGGTTGAGAGGGAAATTTCCCTTTTTCTTGTTGAGAACTCCCCATAGAAGATGTCAATTTAGTGAGTTGAGACTTCGCATCACTAATAGCCGTTCGAAATTCATTATTCATTGTTTGTTGAGATTGGACAAATTGGGCTACAATGTCCTCCAAATTTCTTTTGTGGGGCGGTTGGTACGATTGATGATTTTGATTTCCATGAGAAAAATGGGGAAAGCCTTGGTTAGGATTCGCAGAAAATCCTTGTGACCCTTGATTTTGAAAAGTGGGGGCTTGATTTAAAAAACCTGGATTTGGATTTTGAAAATGATATCCTTGGTTTTGAAAATTGGAGCTTTGCCCTTGAAAATTGGAACCTTGCCCTTGGTTAGAGTAACCTTGATGGGCTTGAGCATTACCTTGATTTGATGAAGCATTCACCCCATCATTTTTCCAACTAAAGTTCGGATGCTTCCCCCACCCCGAATTATAAGTGTCAGAATAAGGATTGAAAGGCTTTCTGGGGGAATTCAAAGCATTGACTTGCTCTTGGACGGCTCCTTTAATGGTAGGAAGGGTAGGACAATCTCTAGTGGAATGCACAGGATCCTCACAAATGAGGCATGGCTCCTCTACCCTAGGCACAACAGGTGTAGGAGGTACATTTGGCACCACAGGCACCGCGGTAACCTCATTGACTTTCTGCATTTCTAGGGCCTCTAACTTCCTAGTCAAACTTGCCACCTTGGCTTGAAGGTCATCATGTTCCTTAAGTTGGAACTTTCCACCACTACTTGGGTTGCTAGCTCTCTTTGCAACATCGGGAGTTGTGTTAACCTCCCAGTTGCGCGCACTCTCTGACAACCTATCAAAGTATGGGATTGCTTGCTCGGGGGATTTCTCAAAAAGTTCCCCACCACTCATCATTTGGAGGAATTGCTTAGTTTCACGGGTCAAACCATGGTAGAAGTACCCTACAAGTTGACCTACGTCTAGTCCATGATGGGGGATTGCATTTATCAAATCCTTGTACCTTTCCCAAGCACCAGCGAATGCCTCATTAGGTTCCTCAGTGAAATTTTGGATCATGCGCATCAACATGTTGGTTCTAGCGGGTGGGAAGAATTTTTCCAAGAAAATCTTTTGCAGTTGTTCCCAAGTGCGGATGGAATTAGGAGTTAAAGTATGAAACCATATTTTTGCCTTGTCTTTTAGAGAAAATGGAAAAAGAGTAATGCAAATGATGTCAATAGGTGACCCCGTTGACAAGAACGCACTACACACATCTGTAAAATCCCTCATGAAAGAATATGGCCTTTCAGAATCAAAGCCATGAAATTCAGGCAATAGTCGAATCATTTCAGGTTTTAGGACAAAGAGACTAGCCTCTGGAGATGGGATTATACAAGATGGTGTGGTGGTTCTATGAGGGTTGAAGATCTCCCTTAAAGTTCTTCCCAAATTCACCATAGGGATGTCGGGCTGTCTATTCTGCTGCTCATTTTGATTCATGTTTTGTTGAAAATTTTGATTTAAATTTCCCCCACCAGGTGCAGGGGTTGCAGGCGGAATGACATCATCCCTTCGCCCTTGAGGCTCATTTGGAAAGTCTTGATCATTTGCATTTCTTTGAAAATGTTGATTTTGGTTGTGCTCCATTGATGGAGAGGATGGTTGAGCCAAGTTAGGTCTCAAGTTTGGATTTTCGGGTTCTTGTTGTGGCCAATTTCTTACAAGTCGGTTTCCCTCTCCACGAGTCCAAACCGACATGCAACAATTGTTCACAACAAATTTACACTACAAAGAATTTCTTTACACTATAAGTTAGGAAAAACTTACCGGATTCGCAATGCAATTGCGAATTACCACTAGCTCTTCCTTGGATCACTTCAAGGTACGCGCCACTCCCCGGCAACGGCGCCAAAAATGCTTGTCAATTTGCGGTGTGCTCAATTACGTCCCAAGCGTAGGAACTCAATATCGCCAAGCATAATAAAACTATGGGAATCCACAGGTCATTTCCACAGGGAGTGGGGACTAGGAAAGATCCTTAGGTCTTGAAATCCAAAGAATGTGCAAGAAAATGTAAAATCATGGGGGTTTGTAATTGATTTGGTTTGGTAACCGATTGATATTGATAATTAACACAAATAAAGCAAGTGATAGGATTCTAAGGTTTCCACTCATCCACAACTAGGTAACAAGCATCTCTCATTGATAGACTCATCTTGGATCCATTGAAGAATGGTCTTTGATGGATGATTTAACTTTAAAAGCTTTTATAACAAAGAAGGATAGAAGAATGATAGTAAATGCTCACTTGGGCTTTTTAACAAACACTTAGATTGCATATAAGTTCAAGCACAATGTGTACCAAGAATCACTTGTTCACACATTGTCAAGAAGATGTCAAACTAAGCATTTAAGAGAGAGTAGTGAGTATTTATCATCATACAACTTCCATTTAAGCACAAAGATATGAGAGAGTGTTGTTACCTTTGTTGGTGGTGAGTTTCCACCGTTCGAATCCTATCTTGGAGGTTTAGAACTCCATTGAAGCTAAGTTATCAACAATAAATGCAAAAACAATAACCATAAATGCAAAAGAGATGGAAATAAATGCTATAGATTGATGTATAACCAAATAAACCAAGTTTGAAAGTAAAACTACTGATTAAAAGACTAAGACTAAGGTTTACAAGTGATTAGCTACAAGAACAAACAAGAAACTAAGCTATACTAAGTGGAAAATGCAAGAAAACCTAGAAAACTAAGAGAAAACCCTAAGTTACACTAAGCTAACCCTAAAACCAAGTGAGAGCCCCTTCTAACAGCTGCAAATGTGCATTATATACCCCCCCCAAAAGGGCATCAGACATGGGGATCAAAAGACGAACATACCCTAGCAAAAGAGACAAATTACATTCAACCCGGGCTGTTTCCCGACAGAGGGTACCAGTACCCCCTTAATGGGTACCGGTACCTTTACTTTCTGCATCATGGGTACCGGTACCCCCTATATGGGTACCGGTACCCCCCCTCTGCTGCACACTGAAATGACTCTAATTGGTGATAAAAGCCTCCTCGCTTCAACCGGAAGGCCATGTGAATGCTGAAAACCATGCGAGGAGTGCTTGGAGCTTCCTTGCACTGATTTGGGACTAAGAATCACTTGAGGAAAGCTTTAGGGCGGATTGCTTCAAACATGCATGCCAAATGAGTATGAAAACACGCTCACAAGCCTCATTTGCCGAGTGGTCACCCTCAAACTCCATCAAACACCTCAAAAAGATGGAAATAGCTTCATAAAACCTGTAAAGGCTCAAAACTAAAGAAAGAGTCAAACACACCACTTTACAGGTAATATGGCTCAAGAATAAGCAAAAACGAAGGGAAAATGCGATAAAAGTAAGCTAAATTATGGTGCAAACATTGGTGGTGTCCCACCAAAGTTCAGAAAGAGCTATCATGGCCATTCTATCCATGTTGTCGAGCCAGAGAGAATCTAAGAAGAATTTGAAGCCTGCCTGCTCTACAATGGCCTTGGCTTGAGGTTGACGTATCTCCATTAATTCCCACCATTTGATTAGCTTACCTAAGGAGTATCGTGTACGGATTTCGAAATTGGGCTGCATAAGCACGTTTGGGTTATATTCACATCAAAGCAAATGTTATTATTTCCAAAAGACCTTTGATTCAATTGCAATGCAAGCATGACTATTGATTTACATATCATGAAATGAAGTAAAATTTATGCTTTCAATGAACCAAAATGATCAATACATTTTCAAAATGTTTTTTTTACAAAAGATGAGTGCATGTTGTATGACACAATTTATTATCAAAGGCATGGGTGGTGTCACCAAAATCCAAAATGTTTCAAATTCAAAATTGATGGTGTTTTAATCAAATTAAACATCATAGAAAATTTTTGAGGTATTTTACTTGACTTGTAAAGAAAAAAATGGATGATGGTGCCATTTAGGCATTTTATCAAACATGTGATATGCATATTTTCGAAATGATATTTTTAAAGAAGATTGATCATGGCAAATACTATTGAAACATGATTAGGATATGTTTGATTTGAAAAATCAAAGTTTACTTCATTGAGGCATTTCATCAAACACTTGGTGTGCACCATTGACAAGCTTGTGAAGCTATGAAATGGGGCTCCCATGCTTTTCCCAAAGGTTACAATGATATGAAAGTCAACAATCACAACATGCAAACAAGCATTTTAATTCAATCAATTGCATATGAATCAAGAGTTATTGAGGAAATTTAACTTACATTGTCTTTGGAGTGAATATACGAAAGATGTGTTCTAGGCTCCAAGAGTAGAGATGGTGGATGGGAGTCTCCATATGAGGGTGCCTTGTATCTAGCTTTGACTTCCAAGAATGGATACTTCAAGTAAGGTGGAGGAAATTGATTTCTATCCATTTTTGAAGAGTTGAGTATAGGAGAAGTGGAGAGGTTCACACCAAAATGAAAACAAGTTGAAGAACTTGAGAAGATGAATATGATTTTGTGTTGGCAAGAGTGCAAACCAAAGATTTGGTTGAGTATGTATGGATTGAGGATCAAGAGTGAGAGAGTTTTGGAGCAAAATGGGTTTAGAATTGCTTAGAATGAACACAAGAGTGCACATGGGCATGAGAGGCTTAAAAAGAACAAAAAAAAATTTCGGGTCACACATGGTGACCGTCCTAGCTAGGACGGCCAACCGTCCAGCCCAGGACGGCTAGCTGTCCAGGCTAGGACGGCCACCAGTGTACCCCAATTTGATTTTCTCAAATTTTGTTTTTTCAATCGATTTTCTCCAAAATTAGTTCATGTTTTGTATGAAAATTACCACTAAATGATGATTTTGAATGATGATTTTGAAATGATGATTTTGAAAACATTATATATGGAAGAAGTACAATATAATCGAGGCTGTGTTCATGTGGGAGATGTACCATATGAACAATGAGTTTGAAGTTATTTTATGTGAGACATAAAATAACGATTTGAATTGTCTTATGTAATTATTTTATGTGAAACATAAAATGATGAGGTGAGATTATTTTATGTGAGACATAAAATAATGCTTTATATGGGAGATGTACCATATAATTGATGATATGTTCACATGGGAGATGTACCATGTGAACGATGAATTTGAGTTATTTTATGTGAAGCATGAAATAACATTTTGAATGATTTGTGATTATTTTATGTGAAACATAAAATAATGAGGTGAGATTATTTTATGTGAGACATAAAATAATGCTTTATATGGGAGATGTACCATATAATTGATGATATGTTCACATGGGAGATGTACCATGTGAATGATGAATTTGAGTTATTTTATGTGAAGCATGAAATAACATTTTGAATGATTTGTGATTACTTTATGTGAAACATAAAATAATGAGGTAAGATTATTTTATGTGAGACATAAAATAATGCTTTATATGGGAGATGTACCATATAATTGATGATATGTTCACATGGGAGATGTACCATATGAACGATGAGTTCGAATTATTTTATGTGAAGCATGAAATAATATTTTGAATTGTTTGAAATTGTTTTATGTGAAACATAAAATAGTGGTTTATATGGGAGATGTACCATATAATTGATGATATGTTCATATGAGAGATGTACCATATGAACAATGAGTTTGAATTGTTTTATGTGAAACATAAAATAATGGTTTGAAAATGTTTATATAGGAGAAGTACTATATAAATAATAATTCTTATAGGAGATGTACCATAGGAATAATGAGTCTGGACTATTTTATGTGAGAGAAGTATCACATAAAATGATAACTTGTATGTGTTTATGTGAGAGAAGTATCACATAAAATGATGATTTGTGTATGCTTATGTGAGTGAGATATCACATAAATGTTTGTTTTGTGGTTTGTTAGTGTGATTGATTTTGAGATAATTAGAAAATGAGTTTTCCAAGGAGAGTCGTTGACTCCAGGGATAAGATAATTGGAAGTGTGACTTCCAAGAATTATTTTCATTCCGAGTTTATTCAGGAAATAAATTCCAATGTTTGTGAGAAGTTGATTGGATTATCCCTCTTTTGTTGTGGCAAAAATGGGATGCCATTTTGTTTCGTTGGTATTACATGGCGAAGCCATGAAACACCAACGAGGGGCTTCTGTGGACACCCCATTTTTACCAATTATTTCTACCATATGTTCATGCAAATGATTAACTAGAATAGCTGATCATTTGGTGAGGAATTGGCCTTGTAAAGACCAAACTGCCCAAATTGCCCTTTTCTGAGGAAAATGACAATTCATTATTTCATGTGTACATTTGGATTGGAATCAACCCATTTGTATTGCATTTGACTTTTGAGGTGTTTTAGAACATCCCTGTAAATTTTCATAGCATTCTGATGAGAGCTCGATAGGTAATTAGGGTTTTTGCGACTTGAAGGGCATTTTCGTCCTTTTTCTCGTATAATTTCCGAATGACCTCCGAATTCGAAACGGATTGTTTCATGAGGTTTATATGGATGTGTGGAGTGTATTTGGAGTGCCAATTGAACCTTTGAATGGTTGGGATAGATTCGCCCAAAATCGATCTCATGGGTAAGAATGAGCTGAATTAGGGTTTTGTTCAAATCGACCGTGAATTGGTCATTTTCACCAAAATAAAAGATTTTCAAAACATGTTTTCAAGTACCAATTTCATATTAAAACCATGTTTTTAGAAGTGGTGCAAGCCTAATTGATCAATTTTACAAAACAAAAAGTGGTCATATGACCAATTTTGGCACAACCGGGTCAATTGACTAGCTTTTTGCTAAAACCCTTGACCATGGTCAAGTATTTTTAACCCAAAAACATTCTAAAAATATGGAGGATCAAAACACGGTCGTTTTGAGCCCTGATCCATCGAATTTGGATCAGATTTGACCAAAATATGGCCAAAATATGCAAACCCTAGAATTTGGGGAACAAAAATGGGAAGTCAGCATGGTGACCATCCTAGCTAGGACGGCCAACCGTCCAGCTAGGACGGTCAACCGTCTAGCCCTTGGACGGTCACCAGCATGGTCGAGCCAATTTTGTCATTTTGGAAATTTGAACCTATTTTGGCCGATTTGATTTGATTTTTTTGGCATGAATTCGAAGGGTTTCAGCTTTCAAACCCTAGGGAGACTCATTCTAAGCCCTAGGATTGTTTTTTAGATTGATTAATCCTAACCATTCAAGGTCTTGAACCCTAGCTCTATATATATTGCATTATGGAGTTAGAAGGAGGAGGAGAAAATTCTAGGGTTTTGGAGAGGAGGCTACAGATTTTTCATTCTTCATTCTTACATCATTGAAGGGGAGAATTAAGGTGGAGAAGGAAGGAGAAGGCCTCGAGACTTGGAACTTGAAGGAGGTTTGCAAAGAAGAAAGAGGATAGGTGAATCTTCCATACGAACTTTCTGTAGAATTTACTTTGTAGGAGTTTTCTTTATGCATGTTTGAATAGGTTTCTCTCTTTTATCATTATTCTATGTTAGTATGCATGATTAGGGTTAGCTTTGTTTTGATTTTGTATGAGTATGCATGATTAGGTTTATCTTTGTTGTTATTTTATATTAGTATGCATGCCTAGGGTTCATTAGTTTTATTTATGATTCTATGTAAGTATGTATGTTAGGGTTATTTTTCTTGTTATTTTATGTACGTATGCATGATTAGAAGTAGTTTTATCATTATTCTATGTGAGTATGCATGTTAGGGTTAGTTTTCTTGTTATTTTATGTACGTATGCATGATTAGAAGTAGTTTTATCATTATTTTATGTGAGTATGCATGTTAGGGTTAGTTTTATTGTTATTTTATGTACATATGCATGATTAGAAGCAGTTTTATCATTATTTTATGTGAGTATGCATGTTAGGGTTAGTTTCTTGTGATTTTATGTGTGTAAGCATGCTAGGGTTAGTTTTTGTTATGATTTTATGTTTAGGATGAGTCCTTTGTTATTATTTCATGTATGCGAGCATGCCTAGGGTAAATGTTGGTATATTCATATTGTTATTTGAATCTCTTAATGTTTGATTGATGGTATTAATGATGATATGAATGTGTTAATATGTATTCTTGACATGTGATGAGTCGTGAGTCATTTTTTATGCTTTTTTATGATTATTTGAACACTTGATATCGATTTGATTGTTTGAACATAAAAATTGTGTACGAGGGAGCGTGCGAAGGTAAGATCCTCCCCTTGTGTTTAAATTAATTATTTAAGCATAGTTTTGTGTAGTTTTTGATATGTTTTTGCATGGTAAATTAGTCAAGCATGTTAGATTGTATGCTAGGGTGTTTATTTGATATTGTTATGGATTAAAGATGATTTTTAAGCTATTTAAAGTATGTATTCAAATCTGTCCAGATTTGAATACATGTGTTAAAGTGGTTTAATTAACATTTTTAAGCCATATTTTGCATGATTTTATTAGTAGTTTCATAGTATATTCATGTAGAAAGCATGCTAGGACATTTTCACATTTTTATTCTTTGTTTTCATGATTTTTAGAGTGATTAAAGGTTCATATTCAAATCTGTCCGGATTTGTTTATGCCCTTAAATCACTTCTAAAAATTATTTTAAGGTCAAATCCAACTTAGAAATATGCTTAGGTTCACATAGATTAATTAGTGTGCATTTAGAAGCATTTTCATGCATTGTTAGAATTGATTACCTGCTTATTTGTTTAAATTTCAGCATGCATTGCATTAGTATTTTTAGGACTTTAGAATAACTTTAGGGCTAGTTAGAGACCCTAGGATTAGGAAGGTCACTTGACCTTCCCTAGGAATTTCCTTTGTTGTAAAAGTCACACTCTGATTTGAGTATTGCAATCAATTTAAGAGTCAATCTTTGTGAGATTTTCTAAAAAGATTTTAATTTGATTTTTATGAAATAAACATGATTTTATGAGATATTTGATTATTAAATGATTTTCAAAAAGATTTGAAATGTTTTAAAGATTTTTACTTAGGAATGAAATTCCTCCCCATATGATTTGTTTTCTTGAAAATCTTCGAAAAAGATTTTTAATTGGAATTGAATTCTAAAGATAAGAATTGTTTAGAATATTTGGATTTTAAGAAAGTCTTTTAATTTGAAATGATTTTGAATAAATGATTTTAAACAAATAAAAACTCTCGAAGTTAGAGTCTTGAATTAGGTTGAATACCTTTGATGATGTGATCGATTACAATAGGAGAGTCCTAGGGTAGTCGAACTACGTGGACTTTGATACTTGCTAGGTGATACTAGTAAGTTACGTAGGCGCTAATAGGGCTCAAGTCCGCCTTAGGATGCCCGTAGGGTATTCTAGGTTTTTAGGGTTTGTTTGTATATATTTTTATTTATTTATTTATTTATTAATATAACTAATATAGATAATGCATTTATATCACTATTTTATTGGTTGATTTAGATTATTTAGGATTGTTTGTAATAAGAAATTTAAATAGCCCAAATAAATTAGAAGTCCTTTAATTAGGGCGAGGTGGGTGCCTACAAGTGAAAGCTTGGAACCTTCCCACGTCGTAACCTAGCCCCCGGATCCAACTCTGGTTTGTAGACTGTCTTTTCATTGAAAATGGAGTTTGATTTGTTTTGATTTTAAAAATAAAATATTTTTTATGGTTTCCTTATTCCTTAAGGTGGCGACTCCTTTGTTCGATTTCTAAACCCCCCTAATCACATCGCCCGGTGATGATGTGGACGCCCAAGCCCCGCCACGATGCTGGTCCACAATCCCCCTCCCACAAATTCAAGAAGATCACTTATGCCCTTATGTGTGTGACCCATTGGGTGCACCCCAACCTAGTAGTGACAGGGAACATCTCAATGTTTCCCAAAATAGAAACTTTCTATTTTTGGTTCGATTGGAACAATTCAAATTTTGCCCTCAATGATAACACTTATCATTGGGCTTTCACTAGTTATGAGTGACGTCTAGCAATGTGTCATGACATGCCCTAAGTGTGGGTGAATATACTTGTATAAATGAACCCATCGTATAATAGAAAATCCTTCTCCAAACAATGTCATGATTAAGTTAGTTGGGTATAGATTCATGTCAAACCCTAACTTAATCCTGTGTTAGTAATTCACCAAAATATAAACTCAATTAGGTTAACCCATAAAAACACTTTTTATCGGTTACCCTTCTGCTTTAGCCAAAGACATTATTGAGTTATTACTTGTGAATGAACTATCACATTCTCCCTTTGATATTAAGGGTGGTGATCCCCTATTGCACACTCACCTATCTTCATGTACAATTTTCTAAAGCCAATAAATATCGATTACATCCTCTTAATCAAGGGTGTACAAGATATTATCAAACTCTAGGAATTCATACATAAGATAACAAGTGGTGTCTCAGGTATGATGATTACAAATGTGACTATACACATGAGCAGCTTTTGACATTCAAATTCATTTCCATAAGCTGTACTCATATTGGTCACGTTCAGTGTACTTGTTCTCTAACAATCACCCACATGTTTACTATTGTGTCTCTACACAGATGGCTTGAGACTCACCATTCTCCATAGGAGATAGTATAACCTGAGCTAATCTTAACGGTTTATTATCGCCCAAATAAATAAACCAATGATCAGGAACATATCTAGAATAAATGTACTTGATAATTGTATGTCTCTCTATCTCAACACTTGAGATACAATTCTCTATCATGCTATCCAAGGACACTATCATGAACAGTTATAAATAACACAAGTTTACATGATAATAAAAGCCATTTCATTAATGAATAATGTTTCATACATGAATATAAATGAAATATAAGTTCCCTAAATACAACCTAACAATTGGTTTAGGGCATACTTCTAACATTTAGCATACACATTATAAAAATCATAAGCTTCGTCTAGGGTATCAAAATTCTGCCCCAACTTAGGTTTTTTGATGTCTGCAACTTCTGGGATATAAATCCCACTCGAACTGTCTCCTTCCATCCTATTAATTCAACTCAATGAACATGCAAAAAATTAACACACTTAAAGGCATTGAAATGAGATATTGGAAATATTCAACCTTATCAAACCCTAGCTACCAATATATACCACCTAAGTGGATAGTTATAACAATCTTGTTTAATTAATTGTTTTGCAACTTTAGTAAGATAAATGCAATTCAAAATCACATCATGAAGGAAAAGCTAATTAACTTTCGATATAAAGTAGAGAAGATAACTTTCTGCCACTATCATTTAGTTTAAAAAATTTGATCTAAAATTTATGTATTAGTAATTTAGTTATATTATTAGAGGACTGATATTTTTATTCGTTTATTAATCCATTATTATTGTTGTTGTTGTTGTTCCGAAGAGATCAGTTATGTCCATTTAGATAGCACAATTCTTGCTCATCAAATAAGAGAAGCATGTTAGTGTATATTTATTATTATTATTATTTTAAAAAAAAAAAAAAAAAAAAAAAAAAAAAAAACCTCTCATGTTCTCTGTAATATGCAATTGTAGCATTAACGGGAGCCTGGCCCAGCAAGTTGTCACTACAAATAACAAATTTATGGTATTTGTTAGCCTTATGGCTTCCACCCTTGTTGGTTGATTTTGATGATAACAATCATTGTTTTGTGATTCCATTTGATTTGCATCTTGTGTTTATTTGCAAGTATGAATTATGGTAAAATTCATCATGAATCTTTGTATCTTTGTATCATAGATTTATTCTTGCATCATTGATTTGTTTTACCTAAAATATGCATATGCTTCTTTAGTGATGTTTTGCATATATGCATATTGTTAGGGGAGCCACAAATCATTGATTGATTTATTTGTTTCATTGATTGATTGATTTATTCTATATGCAAATTGTGCTCAATGTTTGTCATCAACAAAAAGGGGGAGATTATTAACCTTGTGGCTTCAATCCAATTTTGTTGTATGATTTTAATGATAACAAACATGGTGTTATGTTTATTCATTTATGCATATGAATACTTTGTTATACACTCATGCTTAATTGTCAAACCTTATTGAGTGTTTATTTGGCTAACCATGTTGAGTGATTGACATTATTTTATAGTTCTTGTATATCCATATTGGTATATGTATTTATAAGAACATGATTCAAGTAGCCAATTGATGAAGACTCAAGCCATCATAAAGTTCATGCTCTACATTGAACCTTATGTGAATGTGAATATATTGTATATTCATTAAGGACCATGAAGAGAGCCATTGCATTGATGCAATCCAAAGATGAAGCCTAGCTCAAGCCTAGCACAAGCCATGCACAAGACTTGAAGAACTTTTGTGAAGACTTTAAGTTCTTTCTTATGTGAGTGTTTAGGATTTATATGTAAATCTCTCTATATAGGTTGAACTACATTGGCTTAATTGATTATGACAGGTTTTAACTTTGGAAAATCACATTTTGGTGAAAAATTGATTCAAACTTAGTGGGCTATATGGACTCAAAAGACAAAATATTTTATATTTATTGTTTTAGCTTAAACTTCTTTGGAAAACATTTTAAACTTGCTCAAAAATGTTTTGGAACACTTAATTAACTTGTTCAAGTGTTATAAGTTGATTTGGACTTAAGAATTTCGAAATATTGACATTGTAGCATTTATAGTCGACTAACACTTTAGTTCTAGTTGAATAAGTGAAGGTCAGAAGCAATGTTTTGAAAAATCTTAAGTTAGTCGACTAAACACCTTGTCCTAGTCGACTAATACCCTTTTGTCGGTTGACTAAGAGCATGTCAGAAGCCATGTTTGAGATGCAGAGTTGCTAGTCGACTAAGACCCCTCTTCTAGTCGACTAATCGATCTCGGAAAACTTTTTCAAAGTGATTTTTAAGTTGCTAGTCGACTAACCATTACGCCCCAGTCAACTAGTCAAACCCAAAAAAGTTTTATAAAGATTTTAACTTGCCTAGTCGACTAACCATTTAGTCATAGTCAACTGATCATGCCCGGGAAACCAAAATGCTTTTAAAATATGCTTGCTAGTCGACTAACCACCTTGTCCTAGTCGATTAACTATGCTCTGCAACAAATAACGACTCTATTTTTATGCCTAACAACCATGTTCTTTTGTGGGCTTATTTATACTCATTGTATGAGTCCTAAATCAACTAATGATCATACACAAACTCAAGCCTATCTAGTATTCACCATTCTTGTGTAATTTAATTACTTTGTTTCATCATTCTCTCTTAAGCCAATATTAGTTCTTAATTTTTGAGAGATATTAGTGAGAGTTTATTGCTTGTATATCATCTACTCTTGAGGAGTTATTATTTGTACACATTCTGAATATTCATTTTGTAATCTTGTGAGTGTTAAGGGTTGAGTGGATCCCTTGTAGGTGAGGATCTACCATATTGAAAGTAGATTGTGAGTGAGTATCTTCTACCTTTGAAAGAAGATAAAGTGTAAAGATTTCTCCACCTTGAAGGAGTGATCCATAGTGGATTGTGGAATCCTCAAGACGGAGCTCTTGAGGCGTGGATGTATATGGAGATTGAACCACTTTAAAATCCTTGTGTTTCAATCTCTCTAACTCTATCTCTTGCATTTCAATTCATATACTTGCTATATTAATTGTTGTTCAATTCATATACTTGTTATATTAATTGTTGTATTGTGATTCGAACTTTTACTTCCGCTGAATTTAATTGAACTATAAATTTTTATTTAGTAATCATATTTAAAGTTTGCAAAACCTCTATTCACCCCCCTCTAGAGGTATATACTTGGGCCAACAGTATTATTCTTGAGATTTACAGTATAAATTATAATGCCAACATTTTCAGATGAATAAAAGTATAAAATTCAATGATTCGTGAATAAAAATCCCCAACTATTTAAATAATCAATAATGAGAAATAAATCATTCCTTCAGTTGCATAGTTTGCTCACTATTTTCCCAATCACTTTGGCTCTTTTCCTGTTCAACTCTTGAGCTATAAACAATGTAATGCTGAATAATTCTTAAATCCCGAATTTGCCAACAGGGTTAAGCCATTGGGGCTTGTCCAGATGGTGAAGGATAGAGGGGAATGGAGTAGGATTATGGTATATCACAGATTCTATTCATGTCCATTGTAAAAATAAAAAGAAAAAAAACAAAATAATTTGCCAATAGATGACTTACAGGGGATCTAAACAAAAAAAAAAAAAAAAAAAAACATATACCAGTCACCGGAGAAGAGAGAGCAGACGCGCCAGAGCAGAGAGACCCCCAACAGGATGGGCTGGTGCGGATGATTTATAGGGTATCTAAAAAAAATGAGAAAGAGAGTCGTCGGAAAAGAGAGAGCTCTCGCCGGAGCAGTGACAGGTCACCATCCGGAAGAGAGAAAGAGAGAGAGAGCTGATAGAGACTGAAGAGAAGGGGGGATGGAAAGTAGAAGAAATTAGAAAAAGTGCATTGGTTTTGATGAACATGTCTGACTTGTTTTTGAGCCTTGGATCTATTCATTTGAAATGAATAGTTGGAGCAGCCATGGACCGTATTTGGAAATGGGGTCTGGACCCCAATAGAACATCATCGATATATATATAGAGTCCTGAACTTATCAGTTATACCTCATTTTAACTAAAATCAGCTAAGAACACAAGCCCTTGAATTTCCATTCACTTAATGCATGATTCATATCAAGATTCCAATCCAATGGCTCAAGAGTCTATGCTGATTTTAGTTAAAATGAGGTATCTCTCGTAAGAAAATATATATATATATATATATATATATATAGAACCAATCCTGTAAGGATGTCCTTATGCTCTTATCGTAAGGACACCTTCACTGGGAGTGATATTTTTGAAAAATCGACCGTTGGATTATATAATCTTTATATTTATGTTATGTCTGCCAAAAATCACAGTGATCCAACGATTGGTTTTTAAAGTATAGACGTTTAAACAACTTTGATAGCATCTAATGGTAAATATTGTTAAAGCGTTTCACGGACTGTATTTTGAAAATCAATTATCAGATCACTGTGATTTTTGGCAGACATGACATTCATAAAAAGATTATTTAATCCAACGGTCATTTTTCAAAATATCATTCCAATGGCTTCCAAAAGGGACGTCCTTACAATAACGAGTATAAGGACGTCCTGACAGGATCGCTTATATATATATATAAACCAATTTGTTGATGTGGCATTCTCATTGAATGACCCATATTTTCAAGGAGCATGACCTCAAATAGACAAATATAATATTTTTCTCCCCAATCTAACAGCTTACAAGTTTTGATAAAAAAAAAAAAAAAAAGCTTACAAGTGATGTGTGTATGGACTGATATGAATAAAAGAAATTTAGAAGCAATTTCAATTTTTTTAGGAATTTATTGAGGACAATTTCCATAAATAATCCTAAGTTTCCAAAATTTTACGGCTACGAACCCGATCCAAAACATATTACGAAAATATTTTTTTAGTACATAAATACCCTCCACTCATATGGGTATTTACAATTTGACCATTGAAATGGTCAAAATTTGGTACGGATGAATTAAAAAAAATTGAAGAGTCCTCAATTTATCACATAATCCCCAATTTTGGGGATTATGGATTGTGTATAACTCTGGGGATTGAAGACATTGAATGACATGCATGATATGACATATTGGAATTTAGGGAACATTGAATGACATGCATGATGTGACATATTGGAATTGAGGATTATTAGAAAAGTTGGAGATTGTGTATAAATTTGGGGATTGGGGATTGTGTTTAATTTTGGGGATTATGTGTACACATGGGGATACTGTGCAAATATGGGTATTTGGGATTTTGTAATAAATTGGGTATTCCGTCAGCAATTGGGTATTGGGGACTCTGTAAAAAATTGGGGATTGCTTATAAAATTGAGGATTACATGTTAAATTAGTGATTATGTGTAATAATTTTTGTAATTAAAAATTCAGAGAACATTAAATGATCATCATTAAATGTTGACGTGACATAAAGTGGATTGAGAATTCTTAACAATATTGGTAATTATTAGATAAATTGGGAATTGAAGATTCTGTTTATTTTTGGGGATTATACATAAAATTAGAGATACTGTACAAATTGTCAAACTTCAATTTTAAAGGTAATTTCGTAAAAAAAAAACAGTAATAGGTGTCTAACCGTAATATATTTTGGATCGGGTTCATGGCCCTAATATTTTGGAAACTTAGGATTATTCATGGAAATTGTCTATTTAAGGGGAATTTATTTATATTTAAATGGACAAATTATTACTATTCAACCAGGCCCGTTTAATTTAATTTCGTAGTTACGACACAAATTAGTCGCAGACTCGCGGGAAGTATTGGTATTTAAGGGGGAATTTAAAATAACATAAAATACTATCCCGATCTTCGTTTCCAAAGCTGCTTTCCTTCGGCACACGAAACCAGGGTTAGGGTTTGAGGTTTCCTCTGAACAATGGCATTGGAATGGGTGGTGCTAGGCTACGCAGCAGGTGCCGAGGCCGTAATGCTACTCATGCTGACAATTCCAGGCCTGGATCCTCTACGCAAAGGACTAATCACCGTCACACGCAGCCTACTCAAGCCCTTCCTCTCTGTAGTGCCCTTCTGCATCTTTTTGCTCATGGATATCTACTGGAAGTACGAGACTCGCCCTTCCTGTGAAGAACCCCATTCGTGCTCGCCCTCTGACCACCTCCGCCATCAGAAATCCATCATGAAGAGCCAGCGCAACGCGCTCTTGATCGCCGCCGCTCTTATCTTCTATTGGCTTCTGTATAGTGTCACGGGTCTTGTTGTGAAGGTCGATCAGCTGAATAAGAGGTTGGAGAAGCTGAAGAACGTGGACTGAGTGAGTGTGCTATTGGGTCATTCCTGGAATTTTTAGATAAGCACAATTCGTCATTGCTTTAAATCTATTTGGTTTTATGTCTCCTGGGTTTATTTCTTTTCTTTTTTTATTTCCCATGTTTCTGGTGTTGTGATTTTGTGTTTTATTGCTGCGGATTTCATGGAACAATGGTTAAGCTATTGTTAATGGGTCTTTGGCCATGTCTGTCACCTGTTTGAGTTGGGTGAAAATTTATGTAGGCAGAAAGAACTTAATTGAGTTGAATTTTAGGCTTTATAAGTTGTTATTCGTGAAATTAGTTAAAGTTTTGATTCATTTGATAATGGAATTAGTCAGTCTTAGCTTGTATAGTGCTTAAACCCTTACGAAGGTATAGTTTATTGGTGCCCAATTTTTGTCAGCGTGGGGTTCCACTCCCATTCCTGCTTAGAACTTTGTTCATTTGCCTCTCTCAACATTAATCTTTCTATGAGAAAATTAGTATTACTTATGAAAAGAGCAAAAGTAGGTATCACAGTCCCAGGCGTAAACTTTTGTAAATATTAATTTAGGTGAGGTTTATGAATGAACACCCAAATCGTAGAAACATAGTCTTTAACTGTTACTAAATGTTGCATTGATTGACTTGGTGGGCATATAGAATCATAAACAAAGAACCCACGAGTAAGAAGTCATATTAATAAATTTCACATACACATACATGTCTTGTCCTCCTATCTTTCTCCTATCCACAATAATCACTTGTGGTACTGTTTTTAACTGCAATCTGCCGTCATCAATGAAACTTCAGTGGTCGAGTGCATTTGACATATCCACTTATTGCATGTACATAACAAAAAATAAAGAAAAGTAAGAAAGAATTAATGACTTATATCTTGTTAGTGTCTCTTACAAGCATCCAGTAGTCTTTTATCATATAAATGACTTCCACAGTATATATAGTAAAATTAAGCGAGCCAAAACTTATAGGCTGTCAAAATTGGGATTGCCTAATTCTAGAAATGAATGGCTAATATTAGTAACTTATATGCTGAATTGGCTGAAAATTTGGGTGCTTATTACAATTTATGATCCATTTATATAGAATGAATCTCCTGTATGGTTCCCATAGAATTGATTGCTTCAGTTTCCTCCTTCAGTAGTTATTTTCTATAAGATCTTGTTCTAAGTGCTTGTTTTTGTCTATTTATTTATTTATTTTTGTATCCGTTTATAACATACATTAAACATTCTTCGGGGCCTTAAAGTGATTTAATTTACTATATTGTTGATGGATGAAATCTGCAACCCAGATTTATTGGTTACCATTGATGTCTCAAAACAAGGTGTAGCATGGGCATGGCAACATGATACCTCTAAGCTAGAGTTATGTCGTCATGGAAATCACTAGATGGCGATCTATACATAATATTTTGGGATAGTTTGGTGAGATATACTTTGTTAAAGGTAGGTATGGTGTAACTATTAGGTTTGTTAAATTATCTTATAGTTTATATATACTAGTCATTTCAATTGCATTAAGTTGAAACAAATCGTTAATGATGACAATGGTGACTGTTTGCAAGTCAAATTCACACCGAGGTTCTGACCGGGAGGATAGATATGCAATGCAACAAGTGAGGAGTTACACAATAAAAGTAGAAGTAAGAGAATAACTTGAGGTTCTCAAAGACAATAATTAGCAGTTGTCTTTCACCTATGCCCGTTATAACATGGTGCCCAATCCCCTCTACTCCTCTCCAATAAGAAAAGTAGAAAGAACCTATTCCAAGTATCAACCCTCTTCCATGCTCTCAATATAGGTCACTTGGGATCCGTCCCTTTTGTTGACTGGTGACCACTTTTTATAAGGAAATTGGGTCTCATAAAATGCCCAAGTTACCATGTTAATACCCACTGGAAAATGAGATAATTGTCAGTGTGTTACACTTTTATCTATCCTCCTTTTCCAATATCCTAGGTTCAAGGTTATGACAACATCTTGTCTCATTTAATGTGTCATACCACTCTATTCATAACTTTATTAATTGTGTCACTTATATCGAGAGCATCCAAGAGACGACGGGATTTAAGGAGGTCTAGTCCATCATAAATGCATTGTGTACCATGAGTAATTAAGGCTTCCGTACTTCCCATGTTTGTATCAACATCCCACCTCGAGTTACTATCCAAGTGAGTCGAGGTTGGGTGACTACCTTGCGCATCACCTCAAAAACCATCTTGCCCCATCCACTAAACCATGTTCTCCTACTTGTGTGCAGATTTTATTTCCACATTAAGACGGTCTCATGCCAGTCCTTAATGCCTTTGCCAAGTCTCTTAGCTTCCTCTACATTAATGCCTGCAAGCCATTCAATTGGCCAGTCAAGCGAGTCATAATGGCATTATGACTTTGTGTAACTCGACTTCATTCCAATGGTTTATTATTATTTTATTTATACAAAATAGATTGTAAATTAGCCAACGTGGCAGCCATGTGTTACAAACACATGTCATGTCGTGCATGGCACGTAGTTTGAAATTTCTAGCCATAAACATTTGACCCTGCTTTTATTTAATTCGTAGGCTTCTTTAAAGCAAGTAGGGTGAAAGCCTACAACAGAAAATTAAAGCAGTAGCATTTGTGCGCATACATATATGTATATATATCATCGTAGCAACCAAGTTATATCTCCTTAGTACGTCACTATTTACACCAAAATACCAAAAGACCAAAACATTACCACTGGCAATTATTAGAAAGTGGGGTCAACCCTCGCCTCCACACCTTATTGATCATTAATCCTGATATCAGCTTTTAGTCAAGCACGGTCTGAGGTGAGCCATATGCCTCCCAAAAAATTTTGTGGGTCCCTATAGGCATATTTGTTGTAAGCTCTGACTTCCATAATAAAATATTTCTGCACCTCACCCTACCTTTCTATACCCTTTAATCATGAAAAACCTAAAAATCTCCATTTTGTCTAAAATTACAACAAGCTTAACCTTTTGATTTCTTATCATATTCTTTTTCAAAGTATTATCAAATGATTTCTTGTATGTTACACCCCAATCTAATAGTTGTACCGACCCTCCCAGGTAGATCGACACGTGTCAAGATGGAAGTACAACCTGTACTGCTCAATCATATTTCCACACAAGAGTTAAAGGATTATTTATAACAAAATTAAGATGTCATGTACATGCATTATGGCCCAAGCATTATATATACATAAATAAGAAATCGAAGTAATAACGCCAACATCCATGGGTGGTTTGAACAAATAACGATAAAGGACTCACATATTTACAATATGATAATACCTAATTATATATGAATGCTGATGCAGAGTCTACTCGTGATACTAGTCAACTGCAACCTGTTGCGTAAAAAGTAGTGGCGGGTCTTGAATTGCTTAGTAGGAATAGCGTAACCTTTACTAATTAACAATAACACTGGGATACATGGAATATTTAAATAAACATATACTTCCAAACCTTTCCAAGGTTTATAAAGCTATAACAGAAACAAAATTTAAAACATGTGTGCTTTTTCAGTGAAAAAGCAACATCCATGCCTTCTTCAATCCCTCGAGTGTGGCATATGCGTTACTTCATTAGGTCCCTAGCATATCCAACACTTGGATTAGAATGTATCACATAAGGCTATATTCGGGCTAACAAACCCGTGGTTCAACTAAACCACATATAACATGCATCTCATCAGAATCGTGGTAAGGGAGCAAGTCTCAACCTTTACCTACAGGGGAGTGAGTCTCAACCCTATTAATGCCACAGGACCTTGGCCCATTATCCTCCACTGCGATACATTCTAAGCTACCATGCCATAGTACATATAATTATCCATCATATCCATCACATCGAGGTCGGGGAACGAATTCACATCCATACCTTTATCATCACACCATATCCATATCTAAGAAATCCAGAGAACCATTCATAAGGCTTTTTCCATATCAAATCCAAACATTTCGGAGCCTCAGCTCACACACTAAATAAAACATGTTTCCAAACCATTGTTCTTTCCAAAAGAATTGGGAATAGCTAAGAACTGAAGTTTAACAACTTTCCTTGATTCATAAACGCATTTAGAAAAATAGGACATACACAATGATATTAAATCTCTTGCCATTTTAGTAAACAGTTTATGTGATATACCCTTACAAAGTACTCATAAAACAACTTGTAGAAATGTTCATTCCCATATTTATAAATACTTTCATATTCATAAGAAATTTCCAAAATAAGCCTCGAGTTTCCATTTCATGATCATGCCGCACAAATTCTATAATCAATAAAATAGTATATCCCATATATCAAAACATTAGTTCAATAAATAACAGAGTTCATAAAGCATTTATAAGTCACATTGTTTTCAAAATAGTTATAAAATACACATATCATCATTAACAGTAAAATGTTACATATCCCCCCACCTTAATGCAACGGTGTAACAACCCTTGTGATTCCACGAGCTTCCCAAATGCAATGCTCAATGCACCCAAATGCAAGTGCTAAGATGCGAAAAAGATAATCCTCAAAACCATAAGGATATGAAAAAAGGGACAGAACAAAGCGCATCAAGTTCAACCCATGCAAGTGCCCTTAAAAGAACGACGACTTGAAACCTTACTTTCCTAAACCAACCTTTAAGGCCTCAAAAGCACACTAATAAAACCCTCTAGGCCTTAACAAACCCTAAAGAAGCAAACTCATAGCTAAAAAAAGACAAAAAAGAACCAAAAGGAGAAATTGCCATCTCTATCGATAGAAGGTCTATACCTTCCATCGATAGAAAAGTGTTCTTTTTGATAGGAAATCTTCACTGGACAAACTCAACCCCAAACTTCCCAAACACAAATCAAAGCTCATAATCTCAACATGCAATCTTAGATCTAACCCAAAAGGACTCCAAGAACACTAAATCCAACCAAAAATCATAAATCCAATGGTCTGATCTCAAGATTCACAAAGTTTTTGTCATAAAACACAATTAAACCCATACACAACACAACCCATCAAACATACTCCAATCCCTCAACAACTCTTAAGATCTACACTCAATCATCTCAAAAACAAACTCCAAGCCATCTATACTCATCAACAAACCCAAATCCAACTTCAAATTCATAAACCTATAAAATGGGTTTTTAAGGAAAGAAAGAAAAGATGAAGAAGAAAAAAAATGCAAAGGAGGTTGGGACCTTACCTCCACCGACGATGGCGGCGCTACGACGAGTTAACCTGACGTCCTTTCTCACGGTTGCCTTCTCTCTCTCCCTAGCTCTCTCTCGGCACCCTCTCTCTCCTCTCTCACTCTTGCCCGAAATTGAAGAGAAAAAGGGGTGGAGTTGGGTTTTTAAAACTTGGGGACATGAAGGGAATTTTCAATTTATTATTTTTTTTCAAAAAGATTTGGTAATACAAAGTCACCTCAAATACACAAATAATATATATATATATATATATATATATATATATATATATATATATATATATATATATATATATATATATATATATAAAAATTTTTTTGGGTGTTATCAATATATATATAGATATATATA
>JAESVK010000096.1:1295311-1330506 GCA_017140935.1 Hamamelis virginiana | reverse complement strand
ATATATATATATATATATATATATATATATATATATATATATATATAAGTATTCTAGTCACATAAGCTTATGCAACGACTTGAATTTTTAACCAATATCGGATATGAGATAGGTATTTTGAAAAACTTATTGTTGAATTAGATATTCTTTTTATAAATGTCATGCATGCCAAAATACATATATAACATCTTCAACGGGGAGATCCTATGTGGGCTGATGTGGACTATTTGAGAGGAGATGGTCATTGTTAGAATATTTTTCAAATATGGAATACATTGATGCCATTGCCCGTGAATACTCACTGAAAATTGATAATATCATTTTTTTTTCCTCTTGTTGTGCTTATTTCTTAATTCTTTTTATTTTTTATTTTTTGTTTTTACTAACTTACCCCCACCAGATTGGGGTGGGAAAGTGTTTTTGTGTTTAAATTGTGAAAAAGAAAATGATACACTTATCTCTACGAAGGAAGAAATTTTGTTTTTAATCAAAACTAATTATGTTACAACTTTGAAGGGAGTGAAAACATTATAAAAATCATTTTGATGTTATTGTAATTATAGAGACCAAAAAATTCAGTGAGGTGTTGAACACCGTCCGATTGGTCCACGATCAAAATTTAACCGGTCAACAATTCAAACTCTAGATTGGCAGGTCCCACAAGAAAGGGTGACTTATCAAAGCTAATGTGAGTCAATGACAAGTGACACATGTCAAAACATGAGAGGCCATATCATCACACAAAAAGATAAGTCTTTCACTTAAATTAAATTAATTAGAAAATAACTATTTTCTAATTGACCCCTTGAAGATAAATATCAACTCCTCTATAAATAGGAGGCCTTCGTTCAAGAAGAGGGGAACTTTCAAAGAAGAGAGTCAAAGTTCTGCCAAACTCCAGACCTTCAAGCACTCATAAACATAGTGAGAGATCCACCAAGCACGAGACATAAGTGTCGACTTTCTTTTCAATTCAAGAACAAGCTCATCGCCCTTGAATTAACATCAAGCCAAGAAAATTTGTTTGATTCAAGAACAAGCTCTCATTGCCCTTGGATCAACATCAACAACATCAAGCCATCATTCGATTCAAGATCCACCTTTTTTAGCCCTTGAATTGAATTGCCATGCCATCAAAGGAGATCGAATCAAATGATCAATTTTATTCTTTTGTAAAGAATATAAAACAGAGAATTGTACCCATTATTTTATAAATCAATACAAATTATACTTGTCCTTAATGTTTTTATTCTTTAATTTTTCAGGATATGAAATTTGTGTGTACAAATTTCTGGCACACTCGGTGGGACCTCTCTACCTTTTAACTCTTTCTCTTACATCTAACTCAGAAGCATCATCAATGGCCTCCAAGAAGGCCCAAGTTGCATGCGAAGGCAAGAATGTCGCCAAGCACATCACTTTGCATGCGCTTCACAATACCTCCCGTAGCAAGTTTAGTGGTTTTTCCATCGAATCGGTATGCTATTACAAACACTCTACCGTCAAAGCTTATTGGAGTCAACCCTGGTCATCATCCTGTCATCAATTTCGCCTCTCTGGTGGCAAATGTGCAAGTTCTCAAGAATGTGCAGCAGTGACCATCACCCTCAGTGTTGACAAAATCTAGGGATAAGTCCCTTTTATCTTGCTCCGACGCCAACTCGAGCATTGGTTATCGTTTTGGATCACTAACCAAAACTCTGAAGGATGATGCTTTACCAAAAAAAAAACAAAATTGAACTCTGACAATTCTCCTTACTTAATGGATGCATCAGTTATGGCAACTGGTATGTTGACCGTAGAGGAGCAACTAGCTGAAATGCAACGGGCCATTGATAGACTTTCAAGGACTGTTGAAGAAAAGGATATACAAATCGCCACCCTCATGAACAAGTTAGAAGTGTAGAATTGTGACGAATCTAACCGACATCTTGCTCACCTTCCCTATTTCACACCTTAGGTCAATGTAGCACATGCATCTAATTCAATACCTGTCATAAGGCAGACTGTTCCAGCCGCTACAGTAGCTAAGTTATCTGTCTAACAACTCCAAGACATGATTACGAACACTATTAGAGCATAATATGGGGGTCCTTCTCAGAGTACTTCGATGTACTGTAAGCCCTATGCCAAAAGGATAGAGAACCTGAGAATGCCTCTCGGTTACCAACCCCTAAAGTTCCAACAGTTTGATGGGAAATGAATAAGCAACATATTGCTCACTTCGTCGAGACATGCAATAATGCTGGTAGAAGGGGATCTCATTGTCAAACAATTTGTCCGTTCCCTTCATGGAAATGCCTTCGATTGGTACACAAACTTGGAGTCTGAATCCATCGATGATTGGGGGTAGATGGAGCGAAAGTTCTTAAATTGCTTTTATAGCACTTGTCATTCCATGAGTACGATGGAACCCACCAACACGAAGGAGTGGAAGGATAAGCCAGTTGTTGACTACATCAATTGTTGTCGAATGTTAAGCTTGGATTGCAAAAGGCCGACTTTCAGAAGTCTCTGATGTGGAGATATATGTACACAACGAATGCACTAGTGTCTCTTATACATCCTTTAAGGGACCAGACCCCGCACTTTTGAAGAACTGGCTATTTGGGCCCATAACATGAGTCTCAACATTATTTGTCATGGTGCAAAAGATTATATTTCTTCTAACCAGCAAGACGAAAGAAGAAACGAAATAAGAAGCAATAACCCCTCGAAGAGTCTTTCTTAAGAGTCCATGACAGTCACGACGACATCAGCAAAAATCTTTGGACGCGGAAAGAAGAAAGAAAAGAAAAAGGTTGAGTCTACTCAGGGATAGGAGAAGCAATGTTCTACCCTCAAAGTTGGAGGAAAATGAGTACCTTTTTTCAGATTCTAATGTACCATTCATACTGGAGGACTTGCTCTAGAAAAAAATGATTAAGTTACCAGAGTGAAAGCATCTCGAGGAGATACGGCATGTTGATGACCTAAAGTACTGCAAATACCACTGCATCATCAGTCACTCAGTGGAAAAGTTCTGTGTTAAAAGAATTAAACATGAGTTTTGCAAGGGAAAGATTTGTTAGAACTTGAAGAAGTGATGGGAGTCAAACTATGATATTGTCACCTTAGGCTCTATCGACCCTATATGTTCAAAAACTTCACCAAAATTGTTGACGTCTCTGGACCAAACACCGAGGGCATGTTCTAACATCATTCATTCGGATCACTTGAACCTGTGCAGGTTCAAGTCCCTTACCAAACTGCTTTTAGGGATTGCTACTCAAGCTTCGGCACTAGGTCAGTTATTGAAGGCAATGAGGGATGGACTTTTGTGACTTGGAGAAAGTCACATGAGAAGAAAGTGCCTCAATACCAACCTATTTTTTCGAAAGCAAGGCGACATAAGAGAAATTTTCATCAACACCCGAATAGAGATGGGAGAAAGAAGTTCAAAACAAGAATAGAGGCATCACAAGTTGACAAACTTTTGGAGCAGAAATCTCTCGTTCCCATCACCCTACAGGAATACCTCTCTAAAGAATTTTCCAATCATGAGTTGGTGGCAACAACTTATATGGTTTCCTACAATGAAACTTATAATGAGGATCAGACAAGTTTACAAGCAGTGAAGAGGGCATGGACACTTCCAAAGCTGGCCAAGTTTTGAAAGAAGATGAAATTCCATTTTACCTAAACAAGCTACCATCATACTGAAAGGATGCGATTGAATAACACAGAGAAGGATTCGCAGCGGAAGTAGAAAACAAAAATTTTTCTTTTTAAATGAATCCATGATCGCATTCAATCCACGATTCGATTCAAGCAGAGGGATATGAGTTTATTCATACAAGAATATATATTTAAAACAATTAAACATACTTACTTGTATTCCTTTGATGTAGCTTTCGTTCACGAGTTTCAAAATTATGAAACCTCCAACGGTATCCACACGGGCTTAAGACTTCTTAAACCTCCTTGTCCTTCACAATCTATGAGAAGAGGAGCAAGCTTGGAGAGGGAGAGAGGAGAGTGATGGCTAGAGAGAGAGAGCCCTAGGATGAGTGATGCACATGGCTACTAGGGTTCCCTCTCTTTAATTTTATAAGCTTTCCTCTTTTTGGAGTGTTTGGTTACTAGTGCTAGCATGACCATCCATCCATATTTGGAATAACCCTATTCTTGGTTATGTTTTGACCCCTAACTTATTAACCATTAATAATTAAGGTCAAATACATTACAATCATAGTGTTCCCTTCTTTCAAGTTCAAGAAACTCACTTACACCCTATTGTGTGTGACCCTTTGGGTTCATCCCAACCTAGCAGTGGACAGGGATATCTCGATGTCTCCTAAAAATAGAAACTTTCTATTTTAAGGTTCAATTGGAACAATTCCAATTTCTCCCTCATTGATAACACTTTATCAATAGGCCTTCACTAGTCTTGAGTGACATCTAGCAACATATCATGACATACCCTAGGTTTGGTGAATAGCAGAACTATGCGAACCCTTCATGTTACTTAATCCTTCATCCCCTAATGTCACTGTTAAGATAATAGGCATGGTATACTGTGAAACCCTATCTTAACACCTTGATATATGTTTAACAAAATATAGTCTCAATAAGGTAAGTGCAGTGAAACACTTTTCACTGCTTACCTATCACTCTGGCCAGAGATTCAATTGAGACTTATATTTGTAAACTAATCTTGACATTCTCTCTCATCAAAGTGAGAGTGATGATTCATTTTCGCACACTCATCTATCTTCATACATAACTTATTAGGGCCAATAAGTACCGATTACATCATTGTGGATAAGGTTGTACAAGATACTATCAAACCCTAGTAACCTATGCATAAGACAGCTATGGTGTCTCAGGTCTAAGGATTACTAATGGACATAACATAAGAATACCCTTTTTGACATAATTTCCATAGGGATATTCTTGCAGATCAAGTTCGGTGAATATATTCTCTAATATGCACCCACAGATTAACTTTAGTGTCACTACACTGATAGGAAAGACTACATATCCTCTCAATTGGAGTTAGTTTAAATCTGTGCTACTCTTAGCGGTCTATTAAATATCAACTTTAATAAACCTATGAGTAGGAACTGTTTAGAATAAATGTATATAAGAAATATCAGTCTTTCTATCACAACACCTTGGGATGTATATTTCTTCTATCATTTATTCAATGACCTTATCATATATGTTAGAACACATAAGATAAGTTTATACCTTCTTAATATCATATAATATGAATATGAAATGCCCTTCAGGGTTGGTTTTAGGGCATATCTCTAACAATCTCCCACTTACACTAAAGTCAATCACTATAGTATCACATACTAGTATTCGTAAGACAAGGCTTCTAACACTCATGGGTGTTATGGCAAAGAAGATTCTTGCAAACACCTTTTGCAATTTATTATTTTCAATAATAGTAATTAAACTAAAATTCGCTGCCAACTCTGATGTACTAGTAAATGAGACCTATGCTCTCAAAAGAGAACATCGTGTACTAGACATTCTTTTATGCAATTTGTAATGGCATTTTATAATTTCTTTATATATTCAAGTATTTCATTCTTAAACTTACTTTAAGAATATACTTGTTTCTATTCAAAATCCATATTCTGAATCAACAATCAATATCTGCTAACAATCACTTGTAGCATTGTTGATATTGAATTAAGTACATTATATGTGAGTCCTATATTCTCAAATATTGGGCTCATCTGAAATCCCTTTCTAAATCGTATTTCCGAAGAGATTTGAATTCATATAATGATTATAGAATTCTTAATACTACGTTAGTATTTAAGGTATGTACTTTATAAAGAAATGTAAGAATAATTGATGACATTATAGCTCCCACTAGTCCCTTTTGAAAACAAGGTATTTCATGTATTAAACCCTTTAATAGCATAAAATTCCTTTTGATGTTTTACTAAGGTATAGTTCTTATCTATTGTGGAAACGTTGTTTTCTAATAACTCTTTATTTAAGAAAACATACTTTTAAAGTTTATTTGAAATATCTCATATTTACAAATAATCTTTAAACTCTATCGTTTAACATTTTCAAGGTCCATAAGTAATATAAGATTCAACCAAATATTCTTAATATTTAGTTTTAGTTTTACTTCATATGAATCATTTGATCCTTTCAAATATTCATAATTTTTGAATCATTTGAACGCTTTCAAATATTCAAATAGATATGAAGTACTAAAATATAGGGTTTAAATACATCTAATGTATTATCCCTTTATGTTGAATCAATATATTATATCACATGTATTCATTTATTGTATTTATAAAATTAAAGAAATTTTAAAAATCAATTGCCAGAGATAATCCAAAATACAAAATATTATAGATAATTGTTTTAAACAAACCAAGTATTTAAAACTGAAAATAAAACTTCAAAAGAAGTATTTATTACAACTGGCATTAATGAAAAGAGTTCTTTAAATTAATAAACTAGTAAAGAATGAAGCTTAAATATCAAAGGCAGCAACACTTGATCCTTTCCAAACATAGTATGCTCGATGCTTACTCAGCCTTCTGCTTCCCTTTGTCTCCTATATACAATCACAATGTACAATAAAGCACAATTAGGTATCGTATACCATAAGTAAAATACTAATTCGTAATTAGTAAATGAATAATTAACAGGACGTACCTTTAGAAGAACCATTCTTCAAAGAAGCTAGGTACTCCTTGCAGTTTCTTCTCCAATGACCAGCCTTGCCATAGTGGAAGCAATTTCCTTTATCCTTTTTCTTTATGCCTCATTTTGGTTTAAAGTTGGACTTCTTCTTCTTCTTTCCCTTGCCCTTAGGCTTGGCTTTAGAAGTTGAAGCTCCATCAATTACCAAAGTATTCCTTTTAGAGTCCTTTTTCAAGGTCTCCTTAGCATTAACCAGCATGTTCATCAAGTCAGTTAAAGTGAGATTTGCATTCATATCAGACATGTTAAAGTTCACAATAAACGGCTTGAAACTAGCAGGAAGGGAATAAAGCAGAATATATGTCTCCATTTCAGATGAAATATCTACACCTAGATCATGCAGTGAGTGGATGTTGCGGATCATCTTGAGGCAATGCTCATTAACAGATGTCCCTTCCACCATCTTGCTAGAGAAGAGTTCACCTACAGCGTTGTACCTTACAACCCTACTCTATGAACCGTACAGCTATTTGAGATGCAGTAGGATCGCATGTGCACTATCAATGACCTCACGTTGTCTTTGCAGTTCATTGGTCATCGATGCCATCATATAGCACCTTGCTTGCACATCATCCTCGAGTCACTTGTTATAAGTGTCTCGCACCTCATCAGATGCCCCTTCGGGTAAAGCATTAGGACGTGGTGATCTTATCACATATTCTATTTTATCTGCGGCCAAGACTATCTTGAGATTTCTAATCCAATCATTGAAGTTAGGACCGGTTAAACTGTTTTCATCAAGAATCCTAGATAGAGGGTTTATAAGTGCCATCTACAACAGAAAATAAAAAAATAAATTTTATATTAAATTAAAACATAAAAACTTTTGGTCTTTAATTTTTATGTTACCTCTCACTATTTTCTTCAAATCTCATACTCCCTTTAAATGAGATTCGAGAATATCATTGTTGAGATTCCTTATTAGGGATTGGGGTCCCATTAAGAATTAATAATCCTCACATAATAGGTTATTGGATATTAACCCTTAATGAGTGGATAACTCTTTATCCTAATGCTTCTCCTAAGCAAGTTCCAATCATCCTTTAGCCACTATAATATAATTCCCTTACATGATAGTTTATTGGGTAGTATATTCATAGTTAAGTTACACCCACTATTCACATAAGTATGGTCAATTGAATGTTGCACCCCTCACATAATAGGTTCTTGGGATACACCATTATCGCACCTTATGATATCCAATATTAAAACAAGACAGTATAAACCCTCAGGATGAACATGTTCCCACATATCTGCAGCTAAAGATATCCACCTATTATGTAATGGTGGGAGGCTAGGATAAAGCCCAAGGCCTCTTCCTTACAACTTAAGTTTGTGATAAAAAGGGGTTTTTGTAAAATGGTCTCATTTTATAATCACAAGTTATAAACATACATCACATGCATCACATATATCAAATATATAAAGATTCAGACCCACTTTTATTATTAGTTCTCAATTATCCTCCCACTGTCCTCCTAGAGGCTAGGGTGGATTCATTTTGAACATAAAATAAATTAGGTCTAGGCCCTAACTAACATTCATCACATATAAATATGGGCCTTGGATTGATTATGGACTTTTGAGAGTGGGTTCATACTTTGAGCTATAAAGATGAACCCTATGTCTTAAATGTAGGTTGGGTGATCGTAAAAAATCTATGTAACTATTACATAAGACAAATAAATCTTCTCAAGATCTTGATGTCATCGCCAAGTCCTTCTTAAGTCTTTGCTTTCCTCTTGTACAAGACTCCACCATGTTCCTTGGGTCCACCACTCGTTTTCTCGAATTGTACTTTACAATTTAATATAAAAGAAGAAGCGGATTAAGGAGAAAGGGAAGTATATATGTAAAGAGGGTGAAAGAGGCATGCAAACCCCCAAATTAATTACATCACCATTAAACAAATTTAAATATAACCCATTTAAATAAACCTAACACATCACATGCGGCCAATCACAACTCATTTAATTGGTCTTAAGTCCATAATCATCCTCATTTCACAATTATACAAACACATTTGCATAAAATGAAGTTACAATAAAGTAAAAGTAACGATGGCAAATGACATATAATTAATTAAAGTCATTTTATTATTATTATCCTATAACAATAATAATCTCATTATTATTATTATCCTATAATAATAATTAAGACCTTTTAATCGAATTAAAAGAATCCCATCATATCACATATGATCAATATTAGTTTCTTTCTAAAAATAAATAAAACTCCTAAATGACATAATTAGGATTTTAAATACAATGAATTTAATTTGAGAAATTATTCTCACAATTCCAACCATGCTATTAACACTTTAATAAGCTCAGTAGATTAATCACTATTAACCTACAATGATGGAATAAATAATAACTCAAAATAAAAATTCAAAGAAGGAAACAATTTCTATTCTAAAACAGAAATTTCAGAATTTAGCTATTGTTTTGGGACCAATCTTTCCTATATTAAAACAACCTTTTAAAATGTGAGAATAATCTATTTCACAAGGATTTTCAGTCCTCTTTCAAATGGCATAGGTCTCGTTCAGTGATTCCAATGTTTGGTATCACTTTAAAGCATTTTGTGACATGAATTCCAAACCTTGGCAGATTCTGGAAATTCTTCACAAATAACTTAATGTGGCATAACCTAAAATGAACTAAGCCATGGAAACACTTCAATTCACTAGGTTTCTCAGTCCTCTTTCAAATGGCAGGGGTCTCAAGTCGTGATTCCATCATATTGTATCACTTTAAGACATTTTGTGATGTAGAGTCAGAAATTCCAGATTTGACTCTTAATCACAAAAGGCTTAGTGTGGCTAACCTAGGTCATCAAAAATCATGGGAACTCTTCCTAGACTTTGTTAAGACCTTATATTAATGAAGTCGATAGGTGGTTAGCTTTAAAAATCTTAGAAAGCATTTTTCATAGATTTTTCAAAAGCTACATTGTTACTGCCCAGAAAAACAGCAACCCAGTTTTAATTTTAAAACGATTTTAAAATTAATCCAAGCTATATATAATCATGCCAAAACACTTTAAACATGTTTATATACTGATTAGTAACATCCCTAAATGTTTTACACAATTAAAAACATCAATTCATCACATGAACTACTCAATCTCTCAATAACACCAAAATAGGGTTTTTATAAAACAATTTCATAAAGCCTACTTGTTCTTCACTTTAAATTTTCAAAAAAAATATAATCAATTTTGAAAGCTTTATAAATGATGTATTAATCATATAAAGAAAATTAGGCATGAAAAACAAATAAAAACAAGGGGCCATTAGGGTTCCTCAACCCCCATGGCCGTGACTTAGTGAGAGAGAGAGAGAGTTAGGGTTTAGGGTTAGGGTTAGGTTTATTCAACCTTACCAAATCCAATCCATTTAGGGTTTCTATAAACACTAAATCATGTTACTAATTATAATCCTAATCCAGATAAGAAAGAATCAAAAACAAATTAAGAGACTTTCTTAAATTGAATAATTTCAAAAAGGAAATTGGGGATTTTAAAGATTTTACAATTGGGGTTTCCAATTTCAAATTCAAGAACTTCCCTAATTTGATTTAGGATTTCCTAAACCTAAAACCAGCCACCATCATCAATCCATTTAGGGTTTTTCAAGAACCCTAAATGTCAATTGTTACATAATTAACAAAACTCCATTAACATTACAATTTAAACAATTTTAAATCAATTGATAAACAAGCATTAAGATTCAATTAAAACTATTTTTAAAATTAATCAAGAAACATGTAAATCAAGTTAGGGTTTCTAAAACCCATATAGCCGAATTCAAAGAGGGGGAAAACCCTTAATGCCGTGAACCCCTCTTGGGTTTTCTCAAAACCTAAAAGCCATTAAAGCTTAAAATAAGCTTTGTTCATAATTCAAAAATTCAAGAACATCATCTAAACTTTCTAGGGTTTCTAAAACTCCAAGAAACAATCATAGAACCCTTAGAATACTTCCATAAAACACTTCTGTAAAGTTTGAAGGGAAGCCATTGAGTGGTTTGAACAAACCAAGCAAAACAAGAATACTTTACAAAAAATTTCTGCAGAAAACAGTGTTACTGTCCAGCGGCTGTTTTGCCTTCAAACGCTGCCTTAATGGCTTGTAAAAATTCCCAAATTCATATGAAAACATTCTATATTGAGTCATGATCAAAACAAGACCGATTTCATGCGATTTGGATCTGTTTTGATCAAGATACAAGCCAAACGAGTTGCCATGCTCCAGAAAAACGGGATTCTGGGTTTGTTCTCCAAAAACCCTTAAACTTAAAACCATCAAAGGGATGAAACCCCTTGGCCGAATCCAACTAGGGGCTGCCTTGTGGCCGAGACATCCAAGTAGGGTTTCTCAAAAACCCTAATCACCATTAATAAAAACAAACAAGGTTCAAAGAGAACCCATCCATGGCCGAAATTCATAGGGGTTTCTAAAACCCTTAAAACTTTGATTTTAATTAATTATGCCATACATACCATCATCTAAACTCATGGCCATGCTTGATCTAGCTCTGATACCACTGAAAGGATGCGATCGAATAACACAGAAGGATTCGCAGATGAAGTAGAAAACAAAAATTTTTCTTTTTAAATGAAACCATGATCGCATTCAATCCACGATTCGATTCAAGTAGAGGGATATGAGTTTATTCATACAAGAACATATATTTAAAACAATTAAACATACTTACTTGTATTCCTTTGATGTAACTTTCCTTCACGAGTTTCAAAATTATGAAACCTCCAATGGTATCCACACGGGCGTAAGACTTCTCGAACCTCCTTGTCCTTCACAATCTTTGAGAAGAGGAGCAAGCTTGGAGAGGGAGAGTGGAGAGTGACGGCTAGAGAGAGAGCCCTAGGATGAGTGATGCACACGGCTACTGGGGTTCCCTCTCTTTAATTTTATAAGCCTTCCTCTTTTTGGAGTGTTTGGTTACTAGTGCTAGCATGACCATCCATCCATATTTGGAATAACCCTATTCTTGGTTATGTTTTGACCCCTAACTTATTAACCATTAATAATTAAGGTCAAACACATTACAATCATAGTGTTCCCCTCTCACAAGTTCAAGAAACTCACTTACACCCTATTGTGTGTGACCCTTTGGGTTCACCCCAACCTAGTAGTGGACAGGGACATCTCGATGTCTCATAAAAGTAGAAACTTTCTATTTTAAGGTTCAATTGGAACAATTCCAATTTCGCCCTCATTGGTAACACTTTATCAATAGGCCTCATTGGTCTTGAGTGACATCTAGCAACATATCATGACATACCCTAGGTTTAGTGAATATCAGAACTATGCGAACCCTTCATGTTACTTAATCCTTCACCCCCTATTGTCACTGTTAAGATAATAGGCATGGTATACTATCAATCCCTATCTTAACACCTTGATATATGTTTCATAAAATATAGTCTCAATAAAGTAAGTGCGGTGAAACACTTTTCACTGCTTACCTATCACTCTGGCCAGAGATTCAATTGAGACTTATCTTTGTAAACTAATCTTGACATTCTCTCTCATCAAAGTGAGAGTGATGATTCATTTTCGCACACTCATCTATCTTCATACATAACTTATTAGGGCCAATAAGTACCGATTACATCCTTGTGGATAAGGCTATACAAGATACTATCAAACCCTAGTAACTTATGCATAAAATAGCTATGGTGTCTCAGGTCTAAGGATTACCAATGGACGTAACATAAGAATATCCCTTTTGACATAATCTCCATAGGGATATTCTTGCAGATCAAGTTCAATGAACATATTCTCTAATATGCACCCACAGATTAACTTTAATGTCACTACACTGATAGGAAAGACTACCTATCCTCCCAATTGAAGTTAGTTTAAATCTGTGCTACTCTTAGCGGTCTATTAAATATCAACTTTAATAAACCTATGAGTAGGAACTGTTTAGAATAAATGTATATAAGAAATATCATTCTTTCTATCTCAACACCTTGAGATGTATATTTCTTCTATCATTTATTCAAAGACCTTATCATATATGTTAGAACACATAAGATAAGTTTATACCTTCTTAATATCATATAATATGAATATGATATGCCCTTCAGGATTGGTTTTACGGCATATCTCTAACACATACTTCAGTAATAGTGAAACATTATACTTCCCTGAACTGGTGTGACATTAATTGATCCAAGTGCTCAAGAACCCAGAAAAGTATTCCTCAAAGGTGAGCGGGGTTAAGAAAGTAGAGGAAGGTGTCACTCATTGCAATAAATACCTCCAAGCAAGTTCTAAGTCACCCATCAACCCAACTGGCATTTTTTCTACAACAAAGGAAAATAAGGTAGGTGCACAATGTGTCACCATCGAAGGGGCAGAAGGGAAAAAATACTTAAAGTTCACTCCTTAAACTTCAGTGTTTGATCGCATTGAGGCTTCTAGTAATCAAGTCTCAATATTCAATAGGTTGTGTACTTCCAAACATAGAGAGAACAATGCAACTCCAAGTCCATGCAAATCGGCTCTAGAGAGAATTGGAATTCTGAAGAGGCGCCAACGAAGGGCACAAAAGAAAAACCAAGTTGAGCCAAAGGATGACAAATAGACTAGAAGCTTGATCCCGTCTTGCATGAAGCATCATTCTAAATTAGATGTGAGTCTAGAAGGCCTATTAAAAGCCAAGCAACGCATCATCATTCTTACAGGCTAATATGAAAATCAAAGCCACAAGATTGTTAAAGAGAAAGTGGTGCAGACCCCCTACCATGATGAGGTAGAAAAATAGTCAAGTTCATAATCTTGCACTGATGAACCACGAATAAACACTAGTGGTAGCAAGCTTTTAAAAGGCTAGCACGCTTAAACTGCATACACTCCTTTCAGCACGAACCTAAATTGCATGTTACTCTCGGCCCACATGAGTCTAAACTGTGAAAAAAATAATAAAACAAAACAAAAAAATACCTTGAACTACATTATAACTTGATCCTTGGATCAACATCAAACCATCGTTCAATTCAATATCAAGCTCTCACCACTCTTGGATTAACATCAACAGCATCAAGCCATCATTTGATTCAAGATAGAGCTTCCTTAGCCCTTGAATCGAATCATCAAGCCATCAAAGGAGATCGTATCAGAGGATCAATTTTACTCTTTTGTAAAGAATATAAAACAAAGAATTGTACCCATTATTTCATAAATCAATACAAATTATACTTGTCCATATTTTTCTTGTTCTTTAATTTTTCAGGACACAGAATTTATGTGTACAATAATATTTGAATTGCAAGTTATTATGGAGAAAACAGTGAAGGGTCAGCAGTGCTTGTAGTAAACGAACATTGATGAATAAGATAAGAAGAGAAGGTCTTAAACCAAGCCCGAGGAGCTTGCTTTAGGCCATAAAGTGCTTTATTTAATTTGCAAACATGATGAGGGAATTGTGCACTCTCAAAGCCTTGAGGTTGACGCATATACACCTCTTCAGATAGAGCCCCATGAAGAAAGGCATTAGACACATCCAATTGTAATGGTTAGCAAGTAGCAATGCAATCTGAATTTGATGCTCTTATTCAACAGGGTACTTGGACGTTAGTTTCCCCTCCTCCAGATATCAATCTAGTGGGCTGCAAGTGGATTTTTAAACTCAAAACTCATGCAGATGGTAGTATTGCTCGTTACAAAGCTCGCTTGGTTGCTCAGGGTTATGCTCAAGAGTATGGAGTAGATTATACAGAGACTTTCAGCCCTATGGTTAAATAGCCTACTATTCGGGTTGCCCTGTCTCTTCCTTTTCATTTTCAATAGGACATTAAGCAATTGGATGTGTCTAATGCCTTTCTTCATGGGGCTCTATCTGAAGAGGTGTATATGCGTCAACCTCAAGGCTTTGAGAGTGCCCAATTCCCTCATCATGTTTGCAAATTAAATAAAACACTTTATGGCCTAAAGCAAGCTCCTCGGGCTTGGTTTGAGACCTTCTCTTCTTATCTTATTCATCAATGTTCGTTTACTACAAGCACTGCTGACCCTTCACTGTTTATTCGACACTCTACTGATGGCATTGTGCTTTTGCTGATCTATGTGGATGACATACTTATCACTGGTTCAAATCCATTTTTAATATCTCAACTCATTCACTCTCTGAGTCATCAGTTCAGCATGAAGGATCTTGGATGTTTGAATTATTTCTTGGGTATTCAGGTTTCTAAATCTTCTGGTGCTATGCATCTATCGCAGTATAAATATGCTGTTGAACTTCTTCATAAGGTTGGAATGGAAGACTGCAAACCATCTCCTAATCCTTCTGCTTCAAAGACTTCCATTTCTTTTGATGATTCTCCATTTCTTATGATGATTCTCTATTTCATGATCCTGCTTTGTATAGAAGTCTTGTGGGCAGTCTTCAGTACTTAACCATTACACGGCCAGATATCTCCTTTGTAGTGAATCAAGCCTGTCAGCATATGCATAACTCATTTCAGTCTCATTTTGCTGCTCTTAAAAGAATACTGAGATATATCAAGGGTACTCTACATCATGGTCTTATGTTTCAAGCCTCTTCTCTGACCTTAGAGGCCTATTCTGATGCTGATTGGGCTGGGGATTCTATGGACCGACGATCTACTACTGGTATATGTGTGTATCTTGGCTCCAACCTTATTTTCTGGACCTCTAAGAAACAACCAATAGTTTTCAGGTCTTCTACAGAGGCTGAACACCGTGATTTAGCTCAAGCAACTGCTGATGTTTGTTGTCTCCGCACTCTTCTTCATGAACTCAAGGTTTCTTTGCCTTCTTCTCCAATTGTTTGGTGTGACAATAAAAGTGCTATTGCTCTAGCTGCTAATCCCGTGTTTCATTCACGGACTAAACATATAGAAGTCGGTTACCATTTTGTTAGAGAGAAGGTTGTTCAGAAGCAAATTTGCGTTCAGTTTGTCTGCTCCACTGATCAATTTGCTGACATTTTTACCAAAGTATTACCCACATCTCGTTTTCAATTTCTCATGTCCAAGCTTTTGGTGCAACCTGCCCCATCAGCTTGAGGGGGGATGTTAAAGCATCAATAACTGATTAGAGATAGTGGTTGTATTTCTGTAATTACTGTTATGCATTAGTTGAGTATTAGTTAGGTTGGTTATGATTGTTAGAGTTGGTTACATCTGTTTGTATAGTAGTCTACAAATAAGACCTCTTGTAATCCTTGTGGTTTAATAAAAAAAAATCAATGAAATAGCTTTTCATTCATTTTCTCTCTTCTCTCTTCTTCTCTCTTCTCTCTTCTCTCTGTTTTTCTTTACACACATATATTGTGAAAGAAAAACTATAGGCTGTTTACTCATAGGTCCTTTTTATAAGTTTTGTTTACCTAAAAGTCTCGTCATCTTTTTACTTTACCCAAAAATCTTTTTTATAAGTTTTTTTTACCAAAAATCCTCCCATCACCTATTCTCTGTCAGTCTCTCCCATTTCCCTCTCTTTCTCCCAGTCACACACACAAGATTGAAGAAGGTAGCATGTCTGCATATATATGTGAAAGCTGTAAGCAATATTGAATGCTCTCCATGTGATCTAATATATATTAACATCTCTAGGTAAAAAGTTGATTTGGGAGTGGGGACTGACAGCAGCAGGTACCTAATTAAGGAAGCCACATGAAAGACATATATAGTGGGACTCTTCGTAGCTAAAGGATGGAAAACTAACGCCTATTCGACCTTTTCAGAACATTTGGAATTTTTCACTAACATTGATCTCTTGAACGTATCAGAGATTTCTTCCTGTCACGCGCACACACACATTTGGTTCAGTCCCCTTGCGTTGCGAGTTTTTATATCTTATATGTAACACTTTGGTTTGAATAGGCGAGCAGCTGTCGTCGCCCAAATTCATGAACGTATTCCAAGAAATTATAGTGTTTAGTTGGGTGGATTTTTGCTTCCTCCAATCCTCCATGACTCCTCTCTCTCTTTTCAGAGGTGCTATGTTGTGCTCTATTTTTTGGAGATGCTTTTTTGTTTAGGAATTTTTATGTATTTTTTATAAAACTTATGCCAAAATGCATTAGTTTTCATAGGCATGCTTTAGTTTTATAAGAATCCATCAATTTAACGAGAAATGCATCAGTTTGTGTTTTGGTTTTGCAGAAACTGATACATTTGCAGAAAACTGGTAAATTTTTCGGATTTTTTTTTTTTTTTAAAGGAAATTGATGTGTTTTTGTGTCAAACTAAAATGAAAATGCATCAGTTTTCATAAGTATACTTTGGTTTTATAACAAACCATCAGTTTAGTGAGAAATACATTAGTTTATTTTTGATTTTGTAGAAATTGATATATTTCAGAAAACTGATACATTGTTTGAAAGGACTTTTGGGTCTAAAAAAAACTTAAATTGCAACTTGTGGTTAAAGTGAAAATATGGTGGAACTTTTGAGTAAAAAAGAACTTAAATTAAGACTTTTGTATAATTTTCCGAAAAACTAATGATGTTATTATCTTTCGATTTTGATTTTGATTTTGTATTTTAGTGATTGTAATTTATTTTTATTTTTTATTTTTGATTTTGTATTTTGGATGAAGGTTGACTTTCTCTTTGTTATTAGCGGTATTTTTGTCTTATATTTTAGGAAAAATTACACTTTGTCCCTCTTGAATTATAGGCCATTTTCACATTAGCTCCTGTAGTTTTGATTGCATCAATGTGCTCCTTAACTATTTTGTTGTATCAAATTATCTCATTCTTTCAGTTAGCCAATTGTTTATTTGACTGGAAAATGATGTTAAACTTGTTATTTTTTTGTGCAGTATTTATCCTGAGAATATCGGTGAAATTTCATAATTTTTCTCAATATATTTTAATTTTTATTAATTATCTCTCCATACGATAAATAAAATTCATACTCAATAAAATATTTTGAGAAAAATCATGAAATTTCACCGATATGCCTTTAAACCCATTAGCAATCATGGATAAATACTCCATTAGAAAATAACAAGTCTAATACCATTTTTCAGTAAAAAACTAACATAATAGGGTAATTTGAAATCTGCTAATAGTTGAGGAGGCACATTGATGTGATCGAAACCACAAGGAGCCAACGTGAAAATGGCCTATAGTTTAGGGGGGGCAAAGTGTATTTTTTTCCTATATTTTAAGTAATTTTTTACATGAATCTTTATTGGTTAGTATAAATTATTGAGAGAAAGGACTTATGGGAAAGAATCCATAATTAATTGCTAAAAATGGGAATCTATTTGTAGATATTATAGGAATTTGGTTCCGTCGAATAGAAGGATTTGAGAAGGGGGTCTTGATTCTTTTTATCCTAATCTGGATCTAATTAAAACCCAGCAAATGATATTTGCAAGTTTTTCTTAAAACCCAAAATTTGGGCAACTCAAGTTCCGAACAACAAAAGAAAACAGACAGTAGAAGTGTCCAAAATTGGGAAATGAGAAATGCTTGAAGGCTTGTGCTTTTCAAAATGAAAATGAAATGTGTAAAAATGAATGATATATATATAGTTGAAGGGGTCAAATTAATTAAAATTTCTCAATACAAAGTGTTAACGTGAAAATTGGTATGACCGAGCACACAATTAAGTAGAGAACGTAGAGATGCATGACAAGTCTAACAATGTGATTTTGGATTTTCCTATATAGTTTTCATCCATTAATATCACCCGCCGTCCGTGTTGATTTGTTCTCACCTTTGAAACATGGAAACCGAGTTTAACTAATTTATTTGTAATTATTTCTCACCTTTGAGACACTGCTAGGACCAAAATTCCTATTTCTTAATGCCCATTTCCATCTTCCAAGCTCTCTTTTAGAATTAGAAGATTCAAACTTAAAATCTACATCTAGTAAAAAGAGAGGATCATCCATCATCAAAATAGGTATTTTGGTGGCCAAAATCATATTTGTCTCATGTGATTGATGCATGGTTCCACGAAAAACCAATTACCGTGTTGATTTGTTGTCACTTGTCAGGTCGGTTTGAAAGATGAAAACCAATTAAGTTTGGGTCTATAATTACTTACTATTCAACAATGTAATACCTAGAATTGGTCTACCAGGTTTTTAATAAATTATTATAATAGGAACCTATTCCAAACTCATATTATATTGACTTAGTTTTGCCTAAAATAATTTTGGAGTTCAAAATATCAATCCATTTTTCTTTCTTTTTTTAGTTCGAAATATTCCTATTTAGTCGAAAGAGTTAAATGGTATTTTAATCTTTACAAAATATTTAAAATATCAAAATATCGAACTCAAATATTTCTTTGTTTGTTGGTAATTACTTAATTGATTGCTTCAAATCTTCGTATTATTGGTTTTATTGGTAACTCTGCCTTAATCAATATTGCTTCATTAAGAAAGCAAGAGCTGAAGTGATACATGATTGATTGTTGGTTGAAGGGATTTTAACATTGTCGGGCAAAGTTTAGTTGGTTGAAGGGATCCCACAGAGGACAGAGCTACTTGCATTGGGATTTGGGACTACTGATTTGATTGTTATAGTTACCACTTAATTTGATGCAATTCATTAGTTTGCTTATTAGTAACTAAGCAATAACTGAATCCTTTTTTTAAGAATATATGTACACATCTAATTCTATCTCATCACCTTCTTTTTATTGCTTCTTTCTTTTTTTCTTTTTCCAAATTTGTTATTTTTAATTAGCTAGGAATGCTTCTATTATTTAAATTTCTTAATCAATTCTAACTCTTTAAATTGTTTATATTTAATTGATCTCTTGCTATAGGATTCCGTTTTTCATTCGGTATTTATCCTAAATTGCTAATGTATTTCTAAACATATTAGTGAAGTTTCATAATTTTTTCCAATCTATTTTAAATTTTATAAATTTTTTGCCATAAAAAGATAAAATTCATGATAAATAAAATATTAAAAAAATTTCAATTTGACCCCTCAACTATCATTGATTTACTTTTTGCACTCGTATAGTTTTAATTGTAATACATTTACCCCCTATAATTTTGATTTGTGACATTTTGCACCCTCATGTCAGTGACTATTTGTTTCTTAGACTAAAAGATAGAGTTAAGTTTGTTTTTTTGTTTTTTTTTTTTTATGCAATATTTATCATAAATTGATAATGTATATATTGTTGAAATTTCATGATTTTTCTTAATATATTTTATTTATTATGAATTTTATTTACTGTATAGAGAAACTAATTCATAAAAATTAAAATATATTGAGAAAAATAAAAGAATCCTCGTCGATATGCTTATAGATACATTGGCATTCTAAAATAAATATTACATAAAAAAATAACAAGTCTAACACCATTTTAATTTAGTCAAAGAAACAAATGGCTAATTGATAGAAGCCTGCAAAGTGCCTAAAGTAAAAACTATAGAAGTTAATGTGTTGCAATAAAAACTATAGGGGTGCAAAATGTAAATCAGTGTAGTTGAGGGGATCGAACTTTAGTTTTTCCTAAAATATTTTTAGAAAAATCATGAAACTTCACTAGTATGTCTATAGATATATTAGCAATTTAGGATATTAGCAATCTAGGATAAATACTAGTTATATGTAAAAATAATAGAAGGGTGAAAAATGTCATAAATCAAAACTATATGGGGTTAATATTCTTGAATTAAAACTAAGAGGACGTAAAGTGTAAAACGGTGATAGTTGAGGAGATTAAGTTGTATTTTTTAAAAAAAATTACTTCCCAAACTAATTTGGATTTCATTAATAATTGACCTAAATAATTTTAGCAAAATCACATTTACAAATAAAACTTTCTACGACTATGCGCATCCTCTTGTAGACCTAGTTATCAAGGTTGTTGTATGGGTTGGGCTATCTCTCTTGGGAATATTTGTTTTTGTATTAAATTGCACATAAGCTCACTTGATTTGAATAAATAAGTTGGTATGAATGATGATTCCATCAGGGATGCCATATTTATAAGGAATATGAAAAATCATATTTAAAATAATTTAGGCTATGGAGTAGTTATTCCCGGTGTAAAATTCGGTCTCGAGGCCTTATAAGTAAAGGTCTCTGCGCTAGCGTGCCATGGCTAGTAAGAGCCCAAGAGACCGTTTTGAACATGACCTCCAATACCTTCTAAGCCGCGAAATTAGAACGTGGTCCTAATGTCTAGTCAGTCACTTTAAAATTAAATAGAAATAAGGCGATTGACGAGGATGTTAGAGATATGCCATAAAACCAATCCTAAAGAGTATATCAATTTCATATTATAATTCTACATGATAAGGTACATGAATAAATAATAGAGAAATATATATCTCAGATGTTGAGATAGGAAGACTTGTATTTCTCTCACACATTTATTTTATAGGGTTCCTACTCATAGGTTTATCAAATTGGACATTTGTAAGCCAATAAGAGTGGCACAGATTTAAACTAGCTCCAATTGGAGGATAGGTAGTCTTTCCTATCTGTGTAGTGACACTATAGTTAATCTGTGGGTGCATGTTAGAGAACATGTACACTGAACATGATCTGATAAGAATATTCTTATGGAGTTTAAGTCAAAGGAATATTTATATGTTACGTCCATCGAACGGTAATCCTTAGACCTGAGACACTAGAGTTATCTCGTGCATATGTTATTAGAGTTTGATAGTACCCCATACATCTTTAACAATCAGGATGTAATCGGTGCACATTGGCTCTAATGAGTTATGTATGAAGATAGATGAGAGTGCAATAAGGAATCATTACTCTCACTTTGATGAGAGAGAATGTCAGTGTTTATTCACAAAGATAAATCTCATATTGAATCTCTGGCCAGAGTGATAGGTGAACTGTGAAAGAGTTTCATCGGGTTCATCATATTAAGATTATATTTTGTGGAACATATATCAAGTTGTTAAGATGGGGTTTGACTATAACCATACCCAACTATCTTAATAATGACATTAGGGGATGAATGAATAAGTAACATGAAGGGTTCATTTAGTTCTACTATTCACCCATACCTAGGGTACGTTATGATATATTGCTAGATATCACTTATGATTAATGAAGGCCTAAACATAAGTGTTATCATTGAGGACAAAATTGGAATTATTTCAATCGAAACCTAAATTAGAAATTTTCTATTTTTGGAGACATAAGATGTCCCGGTCTACTACTAGGTTAGGGTGAACCCAAAGAGTCACACACATAAAGGACACAAGAGAGCTCTTTAATTAAAAGAAGGGTAAGTTTCTAATTTATGTAACTTGTGGGGTCTCTTTTATTAATAGTTAATTAAGGAGAACCAATAGGGGTGTTCACCGGTCCGGTTTGGGCGGTTTCATTTTAATTTTGGGACCAAACCGAAATTCCGGTTTGCATTTTTCATAAACCAAACCAAACCAATTATAGTATTAAACCAAATCAAACCAAACCAATAATTCCGGTTTGGTTTGGGCGGTTTGACCGGTTTTGAAATTATTTATTTTTATATTTTTTCCCCATTACTTTCATGCTTCTAACTTTCAATTTTCTTTCATGCTTCTAACTCTCAATTTTGAATCTTTAGCACTATACAATGTAGACAATCAAATTCCTGTTCAAAATGTAAAAAAATATATTTGGGGCTTAATTTTGGCCACTAAACTCTTTGAAAGTCCTTGTTTAGCTTATAGAAATAATAATTATATTATGTACCTCTTTAATTTACAAAAGGATCAAATATTATCAAATATATGAAAAGTTCATATAGTTAGAATTATTCAGCTGTGTACCAAAAATCCAAAACGCATCGTTTAAATTTTAAAGGTTGTAAAAATATTTTAATATATATATTATACCGGTTTGGTCTGGTTTATATTTGTTTGAAAATTGCCTAAACCAGACCAAACCAAACTTTAAAAAATTAAAAAATCAATCCAACCCAAACCAAATTACTAAAAAAAACTAGACCAAACTAGTCTTTTGGTTGGTTTTTTGAACACCCCTAAGGACCAAGTTGCAAAATTAGAAACTCTAGTATTTGTCTATAAATACAAGGGGATGAGTGCATGCTAGCACCAAGTTCACTCTTATCCTAATTAGAAGAGAGTCTATCATCCAAGCCAAACCCACTAGGGCAGTGAGCTTGCTTTCCCTCCCTTGGCCGTGATTTGCTTTCTCTCCCTCTTTAGCTTGCTTTGATTCAAGTGTTGAACAAGTGCAAGAAGCTTGAAGAGTTTTGAGTTCGTGTGGATGCCCTGGAGGCTTCATCGCTTTGAAGCTGAAAATCGTTCTTGAAGTTTCAATCAAAAGGCAAATCAAGTAAGTGATTTAAATTGTTTAAATAGTTGTTCTTACTTTATTCATAATCCTATGCTTGTGTTCGCATCAAGGGATGATTGTGATGATGGATTCATGTTCTTTAAAAAGTTTTATTGTATGTTTCTTCTGCTACGAATCCTTTGGTCACAATCTTTCAGTGGTATCAGAGCCAACTCAAACATGATCATGAATTCTTTGATGGCTTTGAATGGTTATAATCAATTAAAGTTTGAATAGTCAAGGGTTCTTGAAACCCCATGAATTCGGTCTAGGGTTTTGTGGAGAAATCCTTAGTTTTGTTTTATGTTTTGGCAACTAGGGTTTTCTCCAAACCTTAGCTATGGTTTTCAGCCATGTGGGGATTGTTCCCTATGGAGTTTGGCCACTTGGGGATTGTCCCCTTGTGTGTTTTGATCTTTAGGGTTTGATAAAAACTCTATATGGAATTCGGCCTCTCTCTCTCTCCTCTCTCTTGAATTCGGCCACTAGAGTTTTCTAAACCCTAATTGGTTCTTGTTTTAGTTTTCATGTGATTAGGGTTTTAGAAACCCTATGATGAATGGACATGATGAAGTGGAGACACAATTAAGGTATGGAATCTTAAGCTAAATCCTAATTTGATTAGGAATCTCTAATTTGATTAGTTCCTATTATGTTCCAACTTACCTAATTGCTATAGAATACTAATTAGGTTAATTCTAGTTGATTTAGAAGTTTATTAATGTGATTAATTAATGGTATATGTGGGTGCAATTTAGAGTTTAAGAAACTCTATGATGATTAACTCAGTCCTAATTCCATAAGGATTCTATTTTCTACACACTCTTGATTAACTAGATCCAGCTTTAGGGCCACTTCCATTGCAAATTTTGAAAAAGTGACCGTTGAATTGGATACCCTTCTCATGAATGTCATGTCTGCCAAAAATCACAGTGATCTAATTGTCAGTTTTTAAAAAATTTTATTGCAAAAAACTGTGACATTTTTGTTCTTAAAAAAGTCATCATTTTTTCATAGTTGGTTATTTCAGAAACCGACCATTGGATCACTGTGATTTTTGGTAGACATGACATTCATGATAAGAGTATCTAATCCAACGATCACTTTTCATAATATGTAATGGAAGTGACGCTAAAGCAGGTCACCTGATGCAAGTTGCATCAGGTACACCTGGTAGTAGTATGTCTATATCAATGGATCATAAATTTTTACAATTTTTTCTACCTCAATATAACACAATAAAAAATTTGTACAAAATTGTATTTTATTTTTTTTGATTAGGATAAAGTAGTAACAATCAATTAAAATTCGCATCCACTGAACAGGATTCGTGACTTTGCCGTGCAGCCATGAATGGCATAATGGCATAAGGTTAACAAATTAAGAAAACTTTCATAAAAAAAAAGCTGAGACGCATGGATGGACGGTGCAAGCTGGAGGGAAAAAGACTCAATACTTTTTCAAATAAGAGTACTGGGAATGACAAAAATGTCCCTGTGCTTTTAATTGCACAGAGAATATAGTTAGGAAATACAAAATCATAACCTAACTCGATGTGAAAAGGTATCTCTTTCAATGTTTTAGGAAAATGGACGGACAGTCCATTACCTAACCTCCGCCTCTGCCTTTGCTGCAGAATTTATTTGCAATTTTTTGGATGCATTAATTGATGTAAGGAAAATTTGTGAGATTGCTCATTTTAAACCAAAAGGTTTGACATTCATTTGGAGTTTTAATTTTTGGTCATGCACGTGTTTCAAAATTCTTGAAAATTTCAATACTAAAACCATACCTATCACTGTTTTTTTTTTTAAAAAATTTAAAAAAAAAAAAATTAAATGGACCGTCTTGTATTGGAGTATACATGGTAAGGTTGTAAGGGTGCCCTCTTCCTAGAATTGGTCATTCATTACATGACTATGATATGGGCTTTGTGGACCCATACGGAATGTATCAATTGAACTGACAGGGCACATGACCCAATCAAATGAAACGCTCCGTAGCATGACATTCAGCCAACTAGCTGTTGCCACGTCACGTCGACTATTTCTATTCCCGCCCAATTAAGTATAACTTTTCCACCCCTCCCCCGGCAATAAGTATCAGGTAGGGCCTGTACTATGGTATTACAATACTACCAAGTCTACAACTGACCCACTATGCATTTTCCTTTTCGAAAATTAATTAGTATAAGATTGAAAAAATATTATATTCTCTCCCAATAAATTGTCTCTTTATTTTTTTTATTTCAACAATCCTTTTGCAGTTTGCTTGAGGATCCACGGTGTCACTTGAATGCTCCTCAGAAATATCTTTACTTAGTTGCGATGCCGTATTAATGTGGTGTATGTACTCCTTTTTCATTTCTTTTTTTTTTAAAAAAAATTTAAAGTTACCTTGACTGCCCAATCTTCTAAGATAAAGGACAATTTTCATGAATAATCCTAAATTTTCAAAATATTACGCCTATGAACCCGATCCAAAACTAATTACACAAATAATTTTTTAAGACATAAATACTCTCCACTCATATGGGTATTTATAATTTGACCATTGAAATGGTCAAATTTTTTGTACGGATGAATTAAAAAAAAAAAAAAAATTTGAAGAGTCACCAATAATCAACACAATTCTCAGTTTTGTGTATAATCCCTAATACTCCCAATATTACAAAGGATCACCAGAATTACAACTAATCATCAATCCCCAATATTACTAAGAATACTCAATAGAGTAGACATGATTTGATTGATTTGATATTCTTGGAAAGTGCAAACTGAATGAATGAATGCATGATGTTGACGTGACATGAAGTGGATTGAGGATTCTTAACACTATTGGTGATTATTAGATAAATTGAGAATTAGGGATTCTGTTTATTTTTGGGATTATACATAAAATTGAGGATCCTGTACAAAAATTAAGGGGATATTGAATGACTAGCATTAAATGTTGAAGTGATTTAAAGTGGATTGGGGATTCTTAACAATATTGGTAATTATTAGGTAAATTAGGGATTGTGGATTCTGTTTATTTTTGAAGATTATACATAAAATTGGTGATTCTGTACAAATTGGTCAAACTTCAATTTTAAGAGTAATTTCATCACAAAAAAAAAAAAAAACAGTAATAGGTATATATTCATAATATGTTTTGAATCGAGTTCGTAGACGTAATATTTTGAAAACTTAGGATTATTCATGGAAATTGCCCATAAATTAAATTAGCGTACGAGCTGTACGATGCACCATCTATAGAGAATCAAAAGCAAGAGAGGCCAAGAAAGAAGACAGTCCAATTTAATTAGAAATTATGATTATTAAATTCCTACTATTATAAATTTTCTATTGTTGTAAGTTTTCTTTTGTCATTACCTTCCTATTATTAGTAAAGTCCATATTTTGATTAGGAGATTTTAGATGTTGTTTCCTTTTACTAGTGTTCTTGTTTTGGTAGGTTTCCTTATGGTTTTCTATATAATAGATGTAATGCACTATAAGAAGACAATTTTTTATTAATTAATAATATTGTTATTAGAGTTATATTTGTGCTTTTTTTTTTATATTTTCTTTTTAAATAAGTAAGAAATCATGGCTTGTCATGCAACCCACTTGATTGTTGTACTATCTTTTGCATGCATTGTTAGATTGCAATGAGAAGAATATTGTCCAGTCTATCACCTTATCTACCTGGAGGCTTTCCATCAAATGAACCACCATCCTAATACCCATTGCGAACCCAACACCCTTGATGCAGGAGGAGCATACCTACGGTGCACCATCTGTAAAGGATTAAAGGTAAGAGAGGTTAAGAAAGGGAATAAGAAATTAGTCCATGCCAATTTTGAGATTATTATTATTAGTTTCTTATTATTATTGATTTCTTAATATTGTTGTTAGTTTTCCATTGTTATATAAGTTCCCTTTTGTCATTACTTTCCTACTATTAGTAGAGTAGAAGATTTTAAAGAATATTATTTCCTTTTACTAACTAATATTCTTGTTTTGGTAAGAGTCTGCTAAGGATTTCTAGGGCTTTTTTTATTATTATTTTTTTTAATGGATGTAATTGGCTATAGGAAGACAACTTTTAATTGATTAATAGGAAAATGTTGTTTATCATGTCCATGCATCCTGTTTAAGCTTCCCGTCTGATGTGCACATCACTGCCACATCATGATCGAAGAAAAAAAAAAGATTGATGAAGGAAATTGTGATCCATTCTCTTTTTACTGTCAGGAGAGAGAGAGAGAGAGAGAGAGAGAGAGAGAGAGAGAGAGAGAGGGGTCGCTAGGGCAACCATCAACGGCGGCAGTGATGGAGCTATAGTCCAGCTTCTGTGTTCTACCCTGCCGATGATTTTGCAATTTCTGCGATTTGATTTATGTGATCCCATGGTGTTTGACCCTCGAAATTGCAGTAGGTTGATTGAGCGTGCAACAACAACAGTGATGGTTGATGTGGTGCAACAACATGAGCATGCGACGTTAGTTAATTGAGCATAAGCATGCAGTAGCAGATCTACTGGCTTCTTCACCATAGCAACTCCATGCATGCACTAGCCTTCCTCGGCGTCGCCAGATCCACCGGATCAACAACAATTGAGTAGCAGCATAACACATCATCTATCATCCTGTTCTTATGAAATTGTTATGTGGTTAGAATATGCAAACATGCCATATTAATGTAATGTGTTGATATTATGCCATGATTTATCTATGTGATGATTCGTGGAATATGTATGTATGGACATGATTGAGATAGAGTTAGAGAAAACTCCTCTATCAGTTGTTATTATGATGTATGGGAAAGAGTTTGAGAAAACTCCTCATTCATATGGAATATATGTGACGAATGAATCATGAGCATGATTGTTATTTATATTGCGAATGATTGACATATTACTTGTGGATATTTGTATGATTCTTGAACCACATGTACATATTTTTGTGAAACCCAAATCATAATGACTTATGCATCATTATTATCATTGTTAGTTAAGAAGGACATTTCTACTGAGCATTCAAATACTCGCCGTTGCCTTTTATGCAGCAGATTCTCAGGATAGCGTAGCAGGATTGTCAAGACAGAATATTTTCCGGCTGGTGCTAGGCTGGGTGGTATTTTGGGCATTTGTGCTAAGAAATAGGTAGTTATTTTCTGTAGACGGTTAAACTTTGGATTTTAGTAATGTATGTGCCAAGGATGTTGGTACTCTATATTATGTATGGATATATTTACTTATTTGCATAGTTATCAAAACCGGACCGGCCCAGCCGATCGGACTGGTGAACCAGCCATAGAACCGGGCTGGGTTGGCAATTGGACCGTTTAAGTAAAAAAATCATAGAAAACCGGTCAACCCGGGCGGGTTTTAGTGAACCGTGTGACCCGGGCGGGTTTTAGTGAACCGGGCGGTTTTTTAAAGGGTTTAAAAAAATGATTGAAATGACCAATTTCCCAATTTTTTCAAACACAATCACTTATAATTTGAGGGGTTTTATTGTCCCTTCATCACCAAAATTACATTAGGTTTATATAAGACATCAATTAAAATGAAATACTGTGTAATTGTGCTTTTAATTTGTGCTTGCTTATACTTGCTAATGGAATATACTAATATAGTGCCTCTGTACACTGGCTTAATAATCAAAGTTAATAAGAAAATTGGACTTTTTAAAAATAATAATATTAATAATTGAACTATTTGAAATTTTAGTTGTTAAATAGTATTAGACTAGAAGAGTGTTTATGTTAGAAATACATATTTATGATGTGTTAGCTTAGAAATTTTTTTTTTCATTAATACATATATTTTTTAATTATTTAATTATATCACCGGTCTGACCATTGACCCGGTGGTTGAACTAGTGACCCGACCACCCGGCCTCTTGTCCGGGTCGATGTCCGGTCCGGTTCTGATAACTATGCTTATTTGCACTTGACGAATCAGGGACATATATATGTTGTACACTATTGCATCTCATGTTTGTTATATGTATCCTTCATTATGCCCTTGCGTGGAAATATGAATGAGTATATCAGGTTGTATTTCCATCTTGACACGTGTTGACCTACTCGGGAGGGTCTTCAGTAGCGTCAGTTTGGAGCATTACAATAAGAGTGGAGATGCAAATCATATTCTATAGGAGAAGGGTAGCTAAAAAATAATTCATTGATATATAGTTGCTTCATGAGATGAGCAGAATGGGCAATCAGACTACATATTCATCCATTCCTCTTTTTTTTCCTCTCTCCTTTCTTTCTCTCTTTTTTGGTAATAATCCTACTGGAGTTGTATTATAAAAGCATTTCCAAATAATTTTCTTTTTAATTTTTTTGTGTTTGAAATTTTATGTTGTATTTGATGGTGAACTTTGAAAACAGTTTTTTATTTTTAGTTTAAAAAAAAGAAATTGTAAATATTTTTTTTAATTTTTTACTTTCAATCTTCACATTATTTTTCTCTTCAAATAATAAGTCAGCCAAACTTAATTCATAGATTGTTTTATACTTTTCTTGGTTTTAAAAAATAAAAATAGAAAATTGACAACTAAACATATTTTTTATTTTCTTGGAGTGTGAACATGGAAAATTGTTTTCGGAGGCTTTACTACAATGTGTTAAGGAGGACGCTGACACTACGTTCTCAGTTGGGAAAAGTTTTTCTCAAAGTCTTAACCATGTGGGATTTAAAAGGCTCTTTCCAAAAGTCAATCCAGTCGTATCACGGTCAACTGTCTACCGCTTTTTGTTTTTTATTTCTTTCTAAAAAAAAAATGTTTGTAGAAATTTAGATTTCTTCACTATAATTTCAAGAAAAAACCAAACGTAACGTGAACTTGGTTTGGTGATTTTTATTTATTTATTTATTTATTTATAGAGGAGGCCCATTTGTTGCTCTCTCCTTATTAATAACTAACCTTTAACTCTACTAATTTATATTTTTTGGCAAAAGAAAAAAAAAAAAAACTCTACTTTAAAACAAATTTTTTTTTTTTTTCAAATCTTGAAAAAGATAATAACCACAATTACATACTACTAAAATAGATGATTTAATTTTTGAAGGACATATTTAAAAATTCACTAATTTTTTTTAAAAAAATTATAATTTGAATCCCTCAACTATCATTGATTTATATTTTGTAATCCTGTAATTTTGTTTTAATTAAAATATATTTAAATTTAAATAAATGAAAAAGTACGGCTTGCCTTTTCAGCCTACCAGGTGCCAATATTGGAAGCGGCGAAATCTTTTTTAAAAAATGGCAATTTCCATGAATAATCATAAGTTTCCAAAATATTACGGCTACAAACCCGATCCAAAACATATTACGTTTATACACCTATTACTGTTTTTTGGATGAAATTACCCTTAAAATTGAAGTTTGACTAATTTGTATAGGATCCCCAATTTTATGTATAATTCCAAAAAATAAACAGAATCTCCAATCCCCAATTTATCTAATAATTACCAATATTATACATAACCTTCGATTCCCTATATGTCACGTCAACATTTAAAGCTGCTCATTCAATGTCCCCCGAATTTTTAATTACAAAAAATCATTACACATAATCACCAATTTAACACGTAATCCTCAATTCCCAAATTGTACACATAATCCCCAAAATTAAACGCAATCCCCAATCTCCAAATTTATACACAATCCCCAATTTTTCTAATAATCTTCAATTTCAATATGTCACATCATGCATGTCATTCAATGTCTCCCTATATTTAACACATGATACCTAATTTATCACATAATCCCCAACCTTCAAGATAATATGGAATCCTCAACTTTTCTAATAATCCTCAATTCCAATATGTCACATAATGCATGTCATTCAATGTTCCCTAAATTCCAACATGTCACATCATGCATGTCATTTAATGTCCCAAATCCCCAAATTTATACACAATTCTCAATCCCCAAAATTGAGGATTGTATTGATTACTGTGGACTCTTCAATTTTTTTAAAGAAAACCGTACCAAATTTTGATCATTTCAATAGTTAAATTGTAATTACCCATATGAGTGAAGGGTATTTATGTCCTAAAAAGATATTTTCGTAATATGTTTTGAATCGAGTTCGTAGCCGTAATATTTTGGAAACTTAGGATTATTCATGGAAATTTCCGTTTTAAAAAATATTAATTTTTTTACATCACTAGAGTTAATATTTACAGTAGTTGTTAATCGGAAAGAGGGCACCAAATGGACTAAGAACATTATCCGCGAGGAATGAAATCCAAAATCTCATCCCATAAAGGAAGAGACATGAATCACTGAGCCAAAACCTCATATTCTAAAAAAGAAAAAAAAAATTGTAATTAGGTCTCCTAAATGATTAATTAATCAAGCCTCCCTAATTACCCACTAATCCTCCAAAGTGCAAAGTTACTTAATTGCCCAAACTTGTGAACACGGCAGCAAGTGCATATAGTTCCATATACACCAGACAGTAGCATATTATTCCCCCACAAAATTCCCCAGACTGGAACAGGCCAACTGGGGTTTCCATGGGTTTATAGAAGACAACCCATGATTTCATGTTAGCTCTGCTTTCTCTCTCTACTCTTGTTTTTTCTGACGAACCAAACACAGAAATATGGTCCATGAAAACTATTTCATAGCCAAAAATAACGAAAACAAAGGAAGTGGAAAAATGATACCTTATCTGTACTTCATTTTCTCACTCCTATTCCTACCCACCGGAAAACCAGATCTGACATCTGACAGAGCCGCCTTAGTAGCCCTCCGCACCGCCGTGGGCGGCCGTACTCTCTTATGGAACCTCTCATCACCTACCCCATGTTCATGGCAGGGCGTAAACTGCAAAACCAACGGCGTCACCGAGTTACGTCTTCCCGGCAGGGGCCTCTCCGGCCAACTCCCCGTTGGCGTCTTCGGAAACCTTACCCAATTACAGACCCTCTCTCTCCGTTTCAACGCCCTCTCCGGCCAAATCCCATCCGACATCGCTGCCATCAATGGTCTCCGGTACCTTTACTTGCAGGGTAACTTCTTCTCCGGCGAGATTCCGGCGTTCTTGTTCAGTCTCAATAACCTCATTCGCTTGAATTTAGCCCAAAATAACTTCTCCGGCGAGATATCTCCTCAGTTTAATAATTTGACCCGTTTGGCTACTCTGTACTTGGAGAACAACCAATTAACCGGGTCGATCCCGGATTTGAACTTGAAACTTGAGCAGTTCAACGTTTCAAATAATCGTTTAAATGGGTTGGTCCCTTCAAGCCTCGCAACGAAGCCTGCGAGCGCATTCGAAGGGAATTCACTATGCGGCGGACCGCTTCAGTCCTGCTCTACGAATAAATTGTCGGCCGGAGCGATTGCCGGAATCGTAATCGGTTCTGTACTTGGATTGATTGCAATTATTGTTATTTTGATCCTTTTGTGTAGGAAGAAAAGTCACCGGGAAACCGGCTCAAAGGATATCGCGCCGGTGAAGCAGAGTGAAGTGGAAATATCAGGGGAGAAATCATTAGGAGGCGATAGTTTGAGTGGTGGGCATGCGGTGGCAGCTGCAGCTGCAGCGGTAGCGACCGGAAAGAGTGGTGGTGGGAGAAAGAGTTTGGTGTTTTTTGGGAACACAGCAAGGAATTTCGATTTGGAGGATTTGTTGAGGGCTTCGGCGGAGGTTTTAGGGAAGGGAACATTCGGGACGGCGTATAAGGCGGTTTTGGAAATGGGGATAGTTGTTGCAGTGAAGAGGTTGAAGGATGTGACTGTTCCGGAGAAGGAATTTAGAGAGAAGATTGAGGTTGTTGGATCCATGGATCATGAGAATCTGGTTCCACTTAGAGCTTATTATTTTAGCAGGGATGAGAAACTTCTAGTTTATGATTACATGCCCATGGGAAGCTTATCTGCACTTTTGCATGGTGAGCAATTTTATTCTTTGCTTTTATTTTATTTTTCTTTCTTTGTATTGTGTTTTGCTTTTACAACTGTTGTTCTTTCTTTTCTTTTGTTATTTTGATGATTTGGGTTCATATTATGTCTTACTTTTCTGGTCTTTATAATTATTGCTGCTATTCTCTATTGATTGATTTTGTTTAATGTTGGTATGTTGAGATTTCTTGATGTAATTATTTTTCTAAAAGATATCATCAAAATCCAACTTTGCCCATGATTGTAAAATTTTGCAATTTTGCCACTAAATTGCTATTATGGATTGCTATATCTGTCAATTGCATTACATCTTGCTGTTTACAAAAAGAGTTGGTGAATCCATCGATAGTGAGGTCAAGGGGCAATCTTCAGGAGGAAATGTGTACAACTGTATCAACAGCCTTTTTTTTTTTCCCCTGATTTTATTTGGTCATCTGATTGAAGTGTCAGATTGTCCGTTTTCTTTATTTTGTGTCTCTGCAGTTGAAATCGGTGTTATGGAATGTTAAGGATCTTTTTTTTTTTCCTCACGATAGCATTTTCATTTTTCATTTTCAATTCTTTGATGCATGGGAGAGGAAACCTTAAACTTTCTACCACGTAAAGGTTATAGCATATCATGTATTACAAAATAGTTTGGTTCATGAACCTGCATTTAAACATTGTATAGAAATATAGAATCTTATACCGGATCCTTGACTACTTGACACATGAGTGCTAAATCTCCCTGGAAAATATGAACAGTTAAGTTTACACAAAATATTAGAGCTTTCTTTTCATTAAAGCAGACAATTTTGTTTTAGGGTTATGCCCCCTAATCTCCTGCCTTTGGCCGGAGGCTAAAAGGTTGGCAGCCAGCTCTGGAACCCATAGCTTTACATGTAAGGCTTTCCATCCTCTCATTTCATCTAGTTTGGAGGTTAGAGATATTTGTATTCAATTCCATACTTGTATAGAAACAGATGCCAATATTTGTCTAATCAATTATTAATGATCTATAATTCAACATTCTTATTGGATGGAATATAATGTGAAGTTCCAATTCTTTCATTGAAACTCTTCGTGTATGTATTAATGGTTGAAATTCTTTTGAATTGTCTTGATAGAATTGTTATGGTGTCTACACAGAATTGCTATGTTGCATGCATTGTTTCTATCTGTATAGAATTGTATTTACTTTGTTTTCAAATTAGCTTGTGACCTCATTGTCTAGGATTTAGTTGCAATATTTCTGTTCAGTTGTTGGCAATTTCCCATTAAATTATTTCAGAACGAGCACCTCTTCCCAAAACTGGTATTTGGGAGGTAAAACTATTAGTGGTCTCTTGGTTAATCATGTTGAGATCCAAGATGGAATAGAAGAGATGAGAATAACAAATAAACAGAATCCTTGTTTGGCTGGATCTCTCTTTAATATTATTTCATTTTAATGTTAATCCACTCCAGGTAACAGAGGGGCTGGTAGGACTCCACTAAATTGGGAAACCAGGTCTGGCATTGCGCTTGGAGCTGCCCGTGGGATTGCATACCTCCATTCGCAGGGCCCTACAATTTCCCATGGAAACATCAAGTCATCAAATATTCTCCTCACTAGATTATATGAAGCCCGTGTCTCTGATTTTGGTCTCGCTCAGCTAGTTGGCCCCAACTCCACTCCCAACCGCATTGCTGGCTATCGTGCACCAGAGGTGACAGATACTCGCAAAGTCTCCCAGAAAGCTGATGTTTACAGCTTTGGTGTATTGCTCTTAGAACTGCTCACTGGGAAGGCTCCCACCCATGCCCTCTTAAATGAGGAAGGGGTAGACCTTCCAAGATGGGTTCAGTCTGTAGTTCGAGAGGAGTGGACTGCTGAGGTGTTTGACCTTGAGCTCCTCAGGTACCAAAATGTGGAGGACGAGATGGTTCAGCTCTTACAGCTTGCCATTGACTGTACAGCTCAGTACCCTGACAACCGCCCTTCGATGGCTGATGTGATGAGCCGAATCGAGGACCTTTGCCGTTCTAGCTTACAGCATGAACAAGACCCACACCATCGTGTAGTTAATGATGCAGATGATGAGTCATCCCAGCAGGTTTACTCTGTGGATTCAGGTGCACCACCATCTTCAGCAGCAGACTGAAGACAGATCATCAATTTTTTATTGTTGTGTTTTTTTGTAGCATGCTTTATCTGTTGCCTTGATTGTTTGTTTATTCTTGGGGTTCATTTTCTTTTATTAAGATTCAACTGTGCATGTTCTCCCCTCT
>JAESVK010000096.1:1281398-1295211 GCA_017140935.1 Hamamelis virginiana | reverse complement strand
ACTTTATTTACACCCTTTATCATAGCAGCACTTTTCCTTTTCTCCTGTAATTTTCTTTTCTTTTAAATTTTTTTTTTTTTTTTTTTAAATTTTATTCATGTTACATGTTGTGGGGGATTCATTATTATTTTTGGGGTCTTGTGAATGTGAATAACTATCAATTTGTTATTGTTAAATGGATGGCCCTGCGATTACATTTTGCTTTTGTTCTTCATTTGGGTTCCTTCTTTGCCTTTTGCTTTTGAAGCAAGTGTGAGTTTGTTGAAATTTTCGCTGGTTTTCGATGTCTGGGTGGATCTAAGTCTTGTCATGACAGGTGAGATGGAGATGTGATAACCCATTAACAGCAATGACATGTTTGACGTACAACATGTAATTGCTCCAACTTAGTATCAATCAATAAGCAGCTTGTACTCTCTCTGGTTAGGGTTGGACTTGTGTACGAGTCAGTTGCTGCTGCAGCTACTTCCTCAATGAGCAATAATATCTATAATTTTGCGGTGAGTGGTAGCATCTCAATTTTTTTTTTTTTTTTAATTTTTTTTACCCAAAACTTCCCATAGTGGAGGGGTCTGTCTTTTATGGCAAACTTACTATGTTAATGAGTTTTTCCATGAAAATTAATGTGTATATATATATATATATAGTAATTTTCTTATGAGGACTTGGCTTTTTAGTCAATGTAAGATAATAATTTTGAAAAGCCGACTGTTGGATTAAAAGTTCTTTCAATGTATGCCATGCATGCCAAAAATCACAGTGATCTAACAGTCGGTTTTGAAAATACAGACGGTAAAAAACTGTGACTGTTAGATATTATCATAAGTTTTCATAGTTTGTATTTTAGAAACCAACAGTCATATCACTATGATTTTTGGCATGCACGTCATACATAAAAAGAATATTCAATCAAAAGGCCGATTTTTCAAAATATTCATTTTACATGGGCTAAAAAGTCAAGCCGTCACATAAGGTTATGTGAGGATGTCCTCATAAGAAAAAGACTCATATATATATATATATATATTTCTTCAAATTTCACAGATTATTTCCTAAAATTTTGTCTATTTTTGGGTTCAGGCATCTTCCTTTATATTTCTCTAATATCTTTGCATTTTCCAAACAATTATTAGCTGAAACAATCTTTCTTATAACGATTTGAATTCAGGTGAAGGCCAGTAGCTAACTCCCAGTCCAATATCAAATCTACAATAGAATACAACAATATATTGACAAGGAAAGACTTAATTAAGACAACATCCTTGCAATTTCAAATAATATCATTAAATAAAAGGCCTTTGGCAGATTCATGGCGTCTAGTAGAAGAAAACTAAATAAATGGCGAAGAAATTTCAAGGTTGTTGTTTCTTTGGGGGTGTGTAAATTGTAAATAACCGTCACTCTCTTCTTATTGGATGGAGGGCACTGTCTGCTGCTACTTTTTTTATTTATTATTATTATATTAAATTAAAGCTTTTGCTTTGCTTGTGATTCAACTTTGGTTTGTTGAAACTGAGTCGCTTTCAAAAGTAGGATTTTAACAGTAATTGGATTTTGATCTTATGATACCTACTAACAAACACTTAATATTAACATGTTAGGTAACATGTTTTGTCCATTTTTATCATTAACCAAGGAATTGAAGCATCACCCTCATATGTATATCATACATTGCTTTAAATGCCCTCACTCCCTTGTTAAGCATTTAAGCTACACTTCTTTCTTATTATCAGAAAATATATATATATAGTCATGAAAATATGTAACTTATTTGTTCTTCAAAATATCACCATTTTTTTAACGGCAGTTATTTCAAAAACCAACCATCAGATCACTTTGATTTTTGCAGGCATGACATATAGAGGAGGGGCATTTAATCCAACGGTCAGTTTTACGAACTATAATATGAAATTAGCCATATGGAGCTGACTTTATGCAACTTTGCGTAAGTAAGAGGTTTTTTGCCGCCAGCCATGAACCAAGAGGATAATGAGTTTACTCAAATAGCCCCGTGGTTGAAAATTCCTGTGCCTGTCATGGGCAGAACAATTTCGGTCAGTAAGAGGTTTTTATCTTTAGTACTCAATAAGGCAGAATATCTTTAGCGCTTATCTCCAATGTGTTCATGCCATTTTAATATGTCAAAGTCAATATTTGGCATCCAAATAATATAAAATGGCATTAATGTCAAATTTTGATGCCTATATGCTCTCATGCATTAATGCTATATTTTACCATTTTCCACATTTTTGAATAGAAAGTATGATTTGGTACAAATGACACCCCATTGAAACAAGCTATTTGGGTGCTAATGCCAAATTTTGGCAATAGCATCTCATATAGCACCCCTGTTAGGTTTTGTGTGTTGACATGTTTCGTTTCAAAACTTAGGGGGTTTGTATTTTATAGAAATTTGTATTTTATAGAATGTGTTCTAAGATCTCTCATGAAGATTATGATTAAAGCTTCTAACTCACCAAGGACTAGGAAGGTAAGAGACTTAGAGAGTCATTCTTATGACTATTAATGCTAAGATTAATCCAAATAAGTTTGGAATTGATCCATGGGATTACTAGTTCTTTATCTAGAAATTTGGTTCTTTTTGGATCAATCCAAAAATATTGATATTTCTTTACTGAGTAACCAATAACAATTTGGATTGATCCATGACCACTTTGGATCGATCCAAATTATTTTAATTTGAGATCAGAAATATTTTGGATCAATCCATACCACTTTTGGATCGATCCAAATTCATCAATTTGACAAATTTTGAAGACAAACTATTTGGATTGATCCAAAACTACATTGAATCGATCCAAGTACGGGAATTTTCATTTTTGTTACTGTCTTTTACTGTGCTGACACATGGTGACGTCACTAGGGCGTACTAGTGACTATAAATTCATTATTTTCTCATCATCTAGGGCAAGAGAGCCTCCAACAAGCTGAAATACTTCTCTCTCTAACCCTAGAGCTATTTGAGTGACTATATTGGTGAGGATCATCCAATTTCTTCTATACAAACCAGTAGGAATGGATTAGATCCTTGTGTAATGGATAGACTCAAAGTAATTCAAGGGAAAAATATTTTCTTGGGCTAAAACACCATTTAGTATGATAAGCATATCAAAACAAAAATTTGGAAATCATAAATTTGCTAAACCCAACAATAATGTTTGAATTTTTAAAAATTCATCTCTTCGAATAAAGATGTGAAATTTTACAGATAGAAACTAGATTCATGTATGAACATCTCTAAAAATTTTCATAATTTTAGGATGAGGGAAACACAATTCGAATTTAAATCCAAGTTGGAACACAAAACAGAACAATTACTTGCTGTGCGACAGTTATTTCTAAAATCAAAGAAAAATAGTAAATTGTGTCTCTTCTTCATAAAAGTTTTTATTGGAAATAAATCTAGAAGTTAAGAAATCATTACAACAAACCACGCTCAAAAATGATTTTTCTACATTTAGTTAGAATTTTTACACTAAAACTGCTATGTATTGACACCTTGAAAATTTAATGGATGTAAACTTTGATTTTTCAACCCCAAACCATATTTTTTTGCATGAGTTAATCAAACAAGATTTCTACTCTTAATAAAGACAAGAAATCCTCATTTTCTTTCAAAATCAACATAAAATATATAAGGTAGAAGAAGCTTACCTTGGTTTTGAGTTTGGTGTAGATTTGAGCTCCAAAAATCCATTGCTCTTTTCAAATTCAAAAATACCTTTCACTCTCCCATCCTTCTCTTTCATTCTCTTTCATTCTCTCTTTTCTACCCATATCATCATTAGCATTAGGAATGTGGTATTTATAGAGGAAGGATAAGGAGGGGTAGATACATTCACCATTCTTACATTTATCATCCTCACATCCACCATTCTTACATTTACATCCACCATTCATTCTCACATCCACCATTCTTACATTTACATCCACCATTCATCCTCGCATCCACCATTCTTAGATTTAAATATCACCCAAGGGTGCACACAATGCCTCATGCACCCTCCTCAAATGGTGGCCACATGGCACACTTCATGGCCCAATGGCAAAATGCCAAGTGTTCATAAAAAAATGCATAAAATATAATAGCAACAACCACATAAAAATGTGTATATATAGGTTATAAAATTTTTGGGGTCTCACATCATCTGTCTCTCTCAAGTTTGCTTTTGCTCAAGTGTAAATCAATCGCAAGGGATTACAAAGTCTTGTGTTCGTGTGGATACATTGGAAGCCGGCTTCATCGTTTAGAAGCTTGGATTCGTTTTTGAAGTTTCTACAAAGGCATTCAAGTAAGTTAATTAAATAGTTTAATTAATGTTCTTACTTTATTCATGATCCTATGCTTGAGTTCGTATTATGGGATGGTTGTGTTGATGGATTCAACTTTTGTTAAAAAAAATTTATTGTATGTTTTCTTCCGCTGCGAATCCATAGCCACAATCTTTCAGTGGTATCAGAGCCAACTCAAGCATGATTATGAATTGCTGATGGCATTTAATGGCTAATAATTAATTAAAGATAAAGAAATCATCTTGAATTCAGCACTTAGGGTTCTTGATGTAATTCCTTATCATTTTGATTCAAATGGCAATTAGGGTTTGCTAGAAACCCTAGTCAAACTCATGGGCCTCTCTCTCCTATCTTTCTTGTTCATGGCCACTAGGGTTCTTGAAACCCTAATGTGTTGCATGGCCTTTTCCTCTCCCTCTTGACTCACGGCCACTAGGGTTTGTGAAACCCTAGTGTTTGCCTTCCCTCTTGATTTATTGTTTATGGAAATTAGGGTTTGTTCTCATGTGATGATTAGGGTTTTTAGAAACTCTATAATGGATGGCCATGATTGATATTTAGGGTTTAGGAAACCCTAGGATGATGACATCTTTTTGTGTTGGAAACTTTTTGTGTTTGGAAACTAGGATGCACAGCTTTTGGGTTTATGGAAACCCTAGCTTGAAATTGGCAAACAAGGGTTTGAGAAACCCTAATGGGACTCACAGCCATAAGGTTTTATTCCCTCAAGATTTCGGATTTTAGGGTTCTTTAAACCCTAATATAATTGCTAGCATGTTTAATTAATTTTAAAGTGTTTAATAATTGAATATTGATGCTTGCATAGTTTAATTTTAAAGATTGTTTAAAATTGTATCTTAATGAAGCTTTGTTAATGTGTTAACAATAGATATTAGGGTTTATGGAAACCCTAATAGTCTCATAGCCATAAAGTTTTATTCCCTCAAGATTTTGGACTTTAGGGTTCTTTAAACCCTAATATAATTGCTAGCATGTTTAATTAATTTTAAAGTGTTTAATAATTGAATATTGATGCTTGCATAGTTTAATTTTAAAGATTGTTTAAAATTGTATGTTAATGAAGTTTTTTTAATGTGTTAACAATGGATATTAGGGTTTATGGAAACCCTAATAGAATGATGATGGTGGCTGAATTTTGGTTTGAGAAACCCTAATTCAATTCTTGAAAATTTCTTGATTTGGATTTAGAAAGTATTCCTACATGAATCTTGTTTCCTATCTTGAATTGTTCAATATTAGAAAAGATTCCTATTTCAAATTGAGTCCTCTTATTTGAATTGGGATAAAGAGGCAACCCTAATTAGGGTTTATGGAAACCCTAACATGATTTGGAAAAGGTAGGATTTGTGAAACCCTAACCCCATCCAAACCCTAGCTCACTCTCTCTCTCACTCTAGGTCACGGCCCACTAGGGTTTTGGAAACCCTAATGGGCTCGACCACTTATTTGTTTCATGCCTACTACTCTTCACTCCTTTTATAAATTGTTTATATTGATTTCAAAATAAATTTTAAGGATTTTGAAAATCAAAAGTGAAGAATAAAGAGGTTACATAAAACTAAAATTTTGGAAAACTCAGTTTTGTGTTCTTGAGAGTTTGGGGCAATACATATGATCTATTGGTATTTTAATTTGATTAAAATTATTAAGTGCTGTTTCTTAATGATATATTAACATCTTATAAGTGTTTTGGCATGAATTTATTCATTTGAATTAATTTTAAAATTGTTTTAAAGTCAAAACAGTGTGATGTCCACTGCGGACAGCAGCATTGTGGTTTTTGAAAAATCTATGAAAAATGTTTTCATTGACCTACAAAGCTTGCCACCAATCAAATTCATTAATTTAAGGTCTTAATTAAGTTTAGGAAGTTTTTCCATAGCTTAATTTGACCTAGGATAGCGGTTTTTGTGATTAAGACTCAAATTTGTCCAGTTTTGAGCCAATATCATAAAATGCCTTAAAATGATACCAAATGTTGGAATAATGTGATGAGACCTATGCCATTGGAAAGAGGACTGAAAAACCTAGTGAATTGAAGTATTCTCATGACTTGATTCGATTTAGGTAGAGCTACACAAACCAATTTGAGAAGAAACTCAGTTCTGTCCGGGACTGGAGTTGATGTCACAAAATTTTTTAAAGTAATACCAAAACTTTGAATCACACTTTAAGACCTATGCCATTTGAAAGAGGACTTAAAAACCTAGTGAAATAGAGTATTCTCACATTTTAAAAGTTTGTTTTTATATGGTAAAGTTAAGTCCCAAAACAGTAGGTGAATTTTACAGTTTTGTTGAAAAGCTGAAATTGTTTCTTTAATATAATTTTTTTTTTTGTTTGAGTTATTATTTAATTCCACTTTGTAGTTTAGTGTTTATTAATCTACTAAGCATATTAAAGTGTTAATTTCATGGTAGGAATTATGATAATGAATTCTTAAATTAAATTCTATATAAAACCCTAATGGTTTCTATTAGGTGTTTTACTTGTTTTGGAAAGAAACTTGAATAGTCATTTGAGATATGATAGGACATTTTTAATGAGATTAAAAGGTCTTTATTATTGTTATGAGATAATAATAATAGAACAGCTTTAATTAATTATATGCCATTGCCATCATTGTTATTTATCTTTTTGCCTTTATTTATGCAATGTGATTGTGTAATTAAGAATGGATGATTATGGACTTAAGAACAATTAAATGAGATGTGATTGGCCTCATGTGATGTGTATGGTTTTTCCAAAGAGTTGTATTTAAAGTTGTTTAAATTTAAGGTGATGTAATTTTATTGGGGCTTGCATGCCTCTTTCCCTCTTTATACCTATATATTCTCCTTCTTCTTAATCCCATTTCTTTTACATAAATTGTAATGTACAATTCAAGAAGGCGAATGGTGGGCCCAAGATACATGGTGGAGCTTTGTACTAAAGGAAAGCAAGAACTTGAGAAAGACTTGGAGAGGACTACAAGAGTTTAAGAAGACTTTTTAGTCTTTATGCGACATAACTTTTTAATTACGATCACCCAACCCTCCCTTTAGACCTAGGGTTCAGCTTTTTGGCTCATGGCTTGAACCCATTTTAAAAGTCCATAATCATTCCTTGGCCCATTTATATATGTGATGTATGCTAGTAGGGCTTAGACCTTATTTGTTATATGTCCAAGATGATTCCACCATAGCCTCTAGGAGGACAGTGGGAGGATAATTGAGGACTAATAATAATGAATGGTCTAAACTTTATATGTATGTAATAAATATATTATCAATGCATGTGATGTATGTATGTGAAATGAGACCATTTTATAAAACCTATTTTATTTCAAAATTAAGTTGTAAGGAAGAGGCATTAATGGGCCTTATCCTAGTCTTCCACCATTATAAGGTAATGGGATTCTTGTGATGAATGTGTTTGGTTGCAGATATGCGGGAAAATGTCTATCCTGAGGGTTCATCTTATCTTATCGCGTATAGGATACCATGGGGTGAGAAGCTGGTGTATCTCGAGAACCAATTATGTGAGGCGTGCATCAGAACGTTGACAATACTTGTGTGAATGGTGGGTGTGACTTAACTAAAATGCACTTACCAAGAATCTATTATGTGAGGTTGCTACATTTTAGAGGCTAAAGGAAGATTGGAACTTGCTTAGAGAATCATTAGGATAAGAGTTATCCACTCATTAGGGATTAGTGTCCAAAAACATATTATGTGAGGATCACTAGTTCTTAATGGGACCCCAATCCCCACTAAGAAATACAATGTTGAAATTCCCGAGTATCATTAAAGGGTGTATGAGATTTGAAAAGAATAGTAGGAGGTACCATAAAACTTAAAGACCAAAAGGTTATTATGGTTTAATAATATGAAATTTAAATTTATTATTTCTGTTGTAGATGGCCCTACTCAACCCAATCTCTAGAATTATCGATGATAATCGTTTGACTGGTCCAAACTTCCAAGATTGGTTTAGAAACCTGAAAACTGTCTTAGCCGCCAATAAAGTAGACTATGTGATCAATGCTCCACGCCCCAATGCTTTACCTGAGGGGTATCTAAGGAGGAGAGAGTCATTTATAGTAAGTGTCTAGAGGATGATGTGCAGACAACATGCTATATCATGGCATCAATGACCAATGAACTGCAAAAATAACATGAGGTCATTGAGAGTGCATATTCAATCCTCGTATATCTGAGGGAACTGTATGGTTCACAAAACAGGATTGTAAGGTACAATGCTATAGGTGAACTCTTCTACAATAAGATGGTGGATGGGACTTCTGTAAATTAGCACTGCCTCAAGATAATCAGAGCATTCATTCCTTGCATAATCTAGGTACGTTGAGATCACTGCACAGATAGGCATTGACATCTTGCTTCATTCTCTTCCTCCGAGCTACAAGCAATTCATCATGAACTCTCACATGTCTGATGTGAATGCTAATCTTTCCCTCATTGATTTGATGAACATACTTGTAACTGCTAAGGAGACCTTGAAGAAGAAAGAACCCAAGGGGAATGTTTTAGCTATCGATGAAACTTCTTCTTCTAAGACCAAGCCTAAGGGCAAGGGAAAGAAGAATAACTCCCATGAAAAGCCAAAAGGAAGCGTGAAGAAGAGAAAGTCTAGGGGAAAGTGTTTCCACTGCGGCAAGTTAGGTCATTAGAAGAGAAATTGCAAGAAGTACCTGACTACAACTTTGAAGAAGGGTTCTTCAGATGGTATGTCCTATGCTTTATTCATTTACTAATTATGAATTAGTATTATTCTGCTTATGGTATGAGATACCTAATTATGTTTTTTTGGTACAATGTGATTGTTTGTAGGAGACAAAGGGAAGTAGAAGATCGAGTAGAGGTCGAGCTTTTTTTGTTTGGAAATGAATCAAGAGTTGCTGTATTTGACATAGAAGCTTCATACTTGATTAGTTTATTTAGAGATTATGGAAACTCTATTTCATTGCTAGTTGTTTTAAAACTTCTTGTTGAGGTTTTATTTGGTTTTAAGTACTATGTTTATTAGAAACAATTTATCTATTATATTTGATATTCTGGATTTATTCTGGTAATTGATTCAAAGTTCTTAACTCTTTATGAATGGTTTGAATAAATGCATGAAATAGATATACAAAGGATTCAACTTTGAGGATCATATTAATAAATGAATCTTGATTCATTAATTAATATGAACTAATCACTTTTTCTAATAAGGTGATTATAAAGGTTAATACATGAGATATATAAACCTAGTAATTTTAGTTTGGATACTTCATATCTATTTGTAGATAAGTTTGAATATTTGAAGTGTTCGAATGATTTAAATATAGTAAAAACTAAGAGAAAAATATTGAGAATATTTGGTTGAATCTTATATCATTAATTGACCTTAAATAGGTTAAGGTTTTAAAGTTAAACGATATTGTTTTGATAATTATTTGGAATAATGAGATATTTCCAAATAAACTTCAAAAGTTTGTATTATCAATAAGAGTTATTGAAAAACAATGTTCCTACAATATTTAGGAACTATACCTTAATGAAACATCAAAAATGAATTTTATGTAATTAAAAAGTTTAATACATAAAAATACATTGAAATGTTTCAAAGAGGAAAGTGGGAGCAAATATGTCATTGATATTATTCTTAGTTTTCTTTATAAAGTACATACTTTAAATGCTAGTGTAGTATTAGGAGTTTCATAGTTGTGAATGGAATTCAAATCTCTCAAAAATATGATTTTGTAAGGGATTTTACATGAGTATAATTCTGAGAAATATGGAGACTCATGTGATAGAAGTTATGTACTTAAGTCAATATTATTATTGCTATAAATAATTGTTAGCAAATGTATTGATTGTTGATTCAAGATTGTGAATTTTGAATATAAATAAGTATATTCTTAAAAAGACTTGTGAAGTTTAAGAATGGGATACTTGTATATATATAAAGAAATTTTATAAGGGATGCTATTTACAAATTGCCTAAAGGGATGTCTAGTATATAGTGTTTTCTTTCGAGAACAAATGTCTCATTTACCGGAGTACATCAGAGTTGGCAGCCCAGTTTAGTTTAAATACTATTATTGGAAATAATAATAAATCGCAAAGTTTGTTTACATAAAAACTCCTCTGCTATAACACTTTTTGTGAGTGTTAGAAGCATTGTCTTGTGAAGACTAGTATAAGATACTATGTAGATTGGATTTAGTGCAAGTGGGAGATTGTTGGAAATATGCCCTAAAACCAATCCTAAAGAGCATATCAATTTCATATTATAATAAGAAGGTATTACTTATCTTGTATTTAATTGCATGATAAGGTCCATGAATAAATGATAGAGAGATATATATCTCAAGATGTTGAGATAGGGAGACTTATATTTCTCACACACATTTATTTTAAAGATTTCATACTCGTAGGTTTATCAAATTGGACATTTATAAAACACTAAGAGTATCACATGAGGATGTAATTGGTACTCATTGGCTCTAGTAAGTTGTATATAATGGTAGATGTGCGCGCAATAAGGAATCACCACTCTCACTTTGATGAGAGAGAATGTCAGGGTTTGTTCACAAAGATAAATATCATATTGAATCTCTGGCCAGAGTGATAGGTGAACTGTGAAAGAGTTTCATCGGGTTTATCTTATTGAGATTATATTTTGTGGGACATATAACAAGTTGTTAAGATAGGGTTTGACTTTTACCATGCCCAATTATCTTAACAGTGACATTAGAGGATGAATGATTAAGTAACTTGAAGGGTTCATTTAGTTTTACTATTCACCCACACCTAGGGTATATCATGATATGTTGCTAGATGTCACTCATGACTAGTGAAGGCCTAATGATAAGTGTTATCATTGAGGGCAAAATTAGAATTATTCCAATTGAACTTTAAAATATAAGATTTCTATTTTAGGAGACATGAGATGTCCAGGTCCACTACTAGGTTGGGGTGAACCCAAAGGGTCACAAACATAAAGGACACAAGAGAGGTTTTTAATTTAAGAGAGGGGAAAGTTTCTAATTTAGTAACTTGTGGGTGTCTCTTTAATTAATAGTTAATTAAGGAGGACCAAGTTGCAAAATTAGATACCCTAGTATTTGTCTATAAATACAAGGGGTTAGATGCATGATAGCACGAAGTTCACCTAAACCCTAAAAGAAAAGAGATAATCAACACCACCCACATAGGGCCGTGACCTAGAGAGCTCTTTCTCTCCTAGCCATCATCATCTCCCTCTTTCTCAAGCTTACTTTTGCTCAAGTGTTGATTAATCGCAAGGGATTACAAAATCTTGTGTTCATGTGGATACCTTGGAGGCTTCATCATTTTGAAGCTTGGATTTGTTCTTGAAGACTCTACAAAGGCATTCAAGTAAGTTAATTAAATAGTTTAATTAATGTTCTTACTTTATTCATGATCCTATGCTTGAGTTCGTATTATTGGATGGTTGTGTTGATGGATTCAACTTTTGTTAAAAAAAATTTATTGTATGTTTCCTTCCGCTGCGAATCCATGGTCATAATTTTTCAAAGTTCAAATTCTTATGGGTTGAGGCCAAAAGAATGTAAATAAAGTGTAAAAAGCATGGGGTTGTGTGTGTGGATTTGTAGAGAACTAACTAAATTAAGCTAACAATAATGAAATGTAAATGGTTGACTTCTGGGGTTTCATTCCATCCACAACCAAGGAACATGAATTTCTCACAAGGATTCTCATCTAGGATCCATTAAAGAATCGTCTTTGATGGAGGATTTAACAATATAAGCATAATGGTGTTAAATGGAAATAAACATTCTCTTAGACATTTTATCAAACACTTGGAGTGCATATAATTTCAAGCACTACATGTGCCAAGCATAGCTTGTCTATAAGTAGTCAAGTAGATACAAAACCAAGAGGGTTCAAATATGGAATGCATTCATAACCATTCAAACACAAAACACAAGGAAAATATGGTTAAATAATAAAAAATACTCATTGTCGCATTTTATCAAACACTTGGAGTGCATATGGTTCAAGCACTACTTGTGCCAAGAATAAGCTTGTCTGCAAGTGGTCAAGAGATGCCAAACCAAGTGGACTCATAAGATGAAAAGTATTTAGCATCATTCAACAAATATTTAAAGCATACAAATAAAGAAAATCATATTAGCTTTGTTGTAGGATAGAAATCCACCATTGAATCCAATCTTGAGAACTTAGAATACTATAAATAAAAATGAAAACAAGATGAACCAAATGATTCTTACATAAAATAAAACTAAATACAAGGTACAAATGTAAATCTTTGAGGTTTACATAACATAAATCAAAACTAGAGTGAAAAACTAACCTAAATATTCCAAACCCTAGAGGAATGGGAGAGGAAGAGAAGAAAACCTAAAAAATGGAGGAAGCAAGAATGGGGAAGCCCCTTCTCACAGTTGGAAAATAGAAATAGCACCCCCTGCCCTTAGGGCAACAGATTTTGGGAGGTAAAATACAAAAATGCCCCTAAAAGAGTTCACAAAAATGAGGAAAAAACTTCAGCTGCACGGGTCCTACTATTGGTAGTAGGGTTTCTTACAAGAGAAGTTCCAAAGCTTACTACCAGTAGTAGGGAACAAAAAGTGCCCAAAAAAACTGCTCCGACTTCATATGCTCAAATCTTTCTTGTCCGGAGTCAAATTTGGATGATCTTTATATGCCCGTGAAGCTTGAGAAGTCTTCTTTTCAACCATAGTAGTCTCATAGTTTGATTCAATCTGGAGAGAAACAGTTTTCAAAAATACCTAAATTGGTTGTATTTTGCACTTCTTGACTTCATTTGCCCATATCTCCCAAACCATTTGGAATTTAGTTTTGAAATTTGATGTGGCATCGAGACTTAAAAGTATGTCATAAAAGTCCCATGACCTTTGAAGATTTCCAAGGCTTGACTCCAAGCTCTCACTTTGCATGGAAATAACATCTATTTTATTGCACTTTTCCTACAAGGCATGGAAAAATAAGAAAACATAAAAAACATCTATTCACAAATAAAATTGGCTAAAGTATGTCAAGTATGCACAAAATGGTGAGAATAATGCAATAGAAATTTGCAAATACATGATGCAATCAATAATCTGATAACATTGTTAGTCATCTATACTACTTCTAAAAGTGCCTTACCAAAAAAAACTTTTGATTGAACACTTTACCCTTAAGTAAGTTTATAAAGGCTAAATTACCCTTATTTATTTGATTAATTGGATCACAAATAAATTAAAAGGCCATTATGTATTTAAAAAAATAATCAAAAGTTGCCTTTGGAAAATTTGCTAACTTTCAATTTACTTCTTATTTATTTGGTTAGTTGAAGTATCAATACATTGAAAAGCTAATATGACATCATAAAAATCGAAGGTTGGCATTGAAAATTGCAAACCTTCAATTTACATTATTATTATTATTATTATTATTATTATTATTATTATTATTATTAT
>JAESVK010000096.1:1269321-1279817 GCA_017140935.1 Hamamelis virginiana | reverse complement strand
TATTAAACAAAAACCCTTCTCTTGAGTTTGAGATGAGATTCATGGCAAGTAATTAAAAAAGATGGTGGGTTTGAAGCGTTCAAATCTAAGAACCCGCTTGAACCAACAAACTCACCTTCCTGTTCACCAAATCCAGCCCACTTTGCTGGGGAAGGGGATGTTACAAGTTGCTGGTTTTGGTTCGATTGAGAAGTGGAACAATTGGTGGTGGATCAAATCCAGCCTTAACTCCGTTGATGCTGGTGTTGGTGCCGGCCAACAAGAGTGAGCAGCAGGGGAGAAGAGGGTTTCGTGCTTGGGAGGGAAGAGAGAGAGAGAAAGAGGTAACTTGAGATGGACAGGGCAGGAGAGAGAGTGAAAGGTTACTTTTTTGGATTTTAATCTCAATGCAACAATAACCGTTAGATTCAATTTAATCTAATGGTCCAAGATATGAGTTTGTTTAGGAGTCATTTTTATGTGTAAGGTGATCCCGTCCCTATATATATATATATATATATATATATGGGATGGGTTCACCTAACACCCTATTTTGACACCCCTAGATAACACCCCTCATCAACCGTTAGATCAAACTCAATCCAACGGCAATAATAAAAGTTTTTACTTAAATACAATTAAAGGAATCCACTCTCATCCAATCTCTCTCTCTCTCCCCTCGCCCCATCTTCATCACGAGACTCTCTGCCTTCCTCTCTCTCTCTCTCTTTCCATCAACTGCTTCTCACCGTCGCCGGTAAACACAGCCATACTCGCCGGCGAGCAAAGAATCTACTCACCCGCAGCGATTTCGTGCCCTCTCTGCCTTCCTCGATCTTCTCCGGCGTCGACTGTCACTCCGGTGAGGATGCCCGTCGGCAGCCAGCCATTGTTGCCGTCACCGACATATGTCCAAGGCGAGGACATATATTGTTACGTATATAGTGATTCGGTTTTTGTTTTAAATTTTATGAAAAGAAGTAGCAGATCAAACTTCTTTTAATTCCTTTGGCCTTTATCGTGCTTTTCTTTATTGAGTCAATTTTGTTCTTCTTGATAAACAACTGGGTAAATAGACAACCATAGATTTCTGCATTATTGGCTAGAAGCCTTTTTTTTTTTTTTTGGCTTTTGCTTTTGTGCTTGTTTTGGGGTGGGGTGTGGACAGGGGATCTAATAATTATCTGATTGGGAGGATTATATGATGCTGCTGCTTTATGTAGTGTTAGAGAAAATTGTAGGAACTCCTTTTCTTCTTTGTATTGTCTCTTTTATTTACGTATATAGTGATTTAGTTCTTTTAAAATTTTCTGAAAAGAAGGAGCAGATCAAACTTCTTTTAATCCCTCTTGTGCTGTTTAGATTTATGGACTGGTCTATGTAGTAATTATAAGAAACTTGGAGCCAATCTATATGCCTTTTGACATTAATGTTTCCCTCTTAATCTTGAAAAGGAATTCAAGTCAATCGCATTTGAAAAAGAAGTAAAAAAATCGCAGCCAATAGATCATTTTCTTTTTTCTGTGTAAGAATTAAAATTTCATATTTTCTCAACCAAATAATAGATTTATCTTTCAATTTTAAATACAGTAGTTAAAAGCTAGGAAAATTATAAAAGAAGCATAAGTTTTATATCTTCCCCAATAGCTGCCATAATCTTTCTTTGCCATTTCAGGAAATTCAAAGTGTCACAGTCAGTTGTGATGACTGTGACTGTGATTATCTATGATTTAGGATTGACTCCTGCATGCTAGTATGAGTAAAACAACAAAGCTATAGTCTCAGCTTGGGAGTGATTTATTTTATCTCTTTTCTTCCTTTGCTTCTCTGTACTTTTTCTCTCCATTTAAATTTTCCAGGGTACTTCTAAGTGACTGAAAGTATTAGCACTAGTGATTTACTATAAAGTCAGTCCTCTAAAATCAGGTATGTTTCAGGCTAATGCAATACAAGTAACCGCTGGTTATAAGATAAGTGCTCAAACTTGAATAGATTAACAAATTCAATTCCCACCAGAGTCTCCAACCATGTGTTCAATAGAAAATTACTTTAATTCTATATTAGTTTGTTTGCATTAGATTTTTCAAGTCAACAAGTCTTTATATACAAAATCCTCATTTGTAGTTGAACAAGGATTGTGCTGTTAAATAAATGTTTTAGGTTACTTCGTAAAACAACAAGCAGAAATAATTAGGAGCCCGACAGGAGTACTAACTTTCAAACCAGTCCACATTCATAACTTAAAGAATTATTGGCAATATTCTTTCACTGACACAGGCAAAAACTTTCGAAGATGAAAGTTTGAAACCAAGATACAATGGTTTAGCGAGACCTGGCCAATAAATCAATGAGATTCATTAATATAATTTTTTCTTTAAAAAAAATAAATAAAGTGGCACTATTTATGTCATGCTAATCCCTTGTTTCCATCGTGACTCTATTACATGTTCAACGACCCAGAAAAAAGACTCAACACTGTAAATTCCAAACAGATTTTAGTTAATATTTAGAGCAAGCATTCTCCAGCACTGGGAGAATCCGGGCACCTATATTCATGCCTGTTGAGGATACATCAACATCCCCTGTATATAATGAGAGGAATTCATCAACATCCCCTGTTGAGGAATTCATCAACGTATATCCCGAGGGCCTCAACCTGTACCAAACCCGATTCAGTATTGGTGATAAATGGTGCAAAAAAATGAAACTAACAGATTTCCAGGGAAGCAAACAAGGCATACTTCTATATTTCTATTTAGTTTTCATGCTAAATAAGCCATAGAATTCAACCATTTTAACAAGCAAATTAAGACAGCCTTGTGTTGGTTCTGGCTCCATGAATATGGAGGAGAGAGCACGAAATCGCTGCGGGTGAATAGATTCTTTGCTCGCCGGGGAGTATGGCTGTGTTTACCGGCGACAGTGAGAGGCAGTAGATGGAAATAGAGAGAGAGAGAGAGAGAGAGAGAGAGAGAGGAAGGCAGAGAGTCTCGTGATGAAGATGGGGCGTGGGTATAGAGAGAGATTGGGTGAGAGTGGGTTGCTTTAATTGTTCTTAAGTAAGCTTTTATTATTGACCTTAGATTGAGTTTGATCTAACGGTTGATGAGGGGTGTTATTTAGAGGTGTCAAAATAGGGTGTTAGGTGAACCCATCCCTATATATATATATATAACTCTTGAAATAATCAATATTCTCACTATTAGATTTTAATTTTATTAGCATAAAATAATTCTGTTGTTTTTTTATTTTTTGTTTTTTGTTTTTGTTTTTGTTTTTTGAAAAACAGATTTGCCATTTTCTTTATTGAAATTTTGATTCATCATTAAGCGGTGATGGCATACTGATTCTTAATCTTGCTCATATCTGGTAATGGGTACAAGATCACCAAGTTTTGGTTTTTGAATACTTGCTTTCAGGGGCTGTTGGATATAAAGTAACTGCATTGTTCTTGTACAGTTTTAGTGGGGGTTGTGCATGCCATGGTACTTGCAATTCATTGTAGTGCTAATTAATTATGATACTCTATTTTTACATTATATTTGTAGCAAAATGCTAGAAAAAGGCAGTGCATCTTAAATCTTTTTATGTGGTGAATATTAAATAGTGATGGTTGTGATATTTCTAGCCAACATCTCCCACTATTATGAGCTCTTAGCATCTAAATTTTTTGTCACTCAAATTTTAGTACAAGTGATTTCACTCTTTTCCTGCATGTGTTTCATATCCGGGAACAAAGATATGAATCCTACAGTACTGTAATTGAGCCCACTCATTTAGGAAGCAACCGACTCGGCTCAAGTTATATTATGCTTCTTCGATGCTGATTTAACATGTTTTCTCTCGTGTCTAACTTCACTGCACGATTTATTTTTTGCGGACTTATAATCCATTGGTTGTCATTTGGAACAATCTGGTAATTAGCAATAGTTGATTTGATAATATCAGTAGAGATGTTGTCAAGTCTTTGTTGTACTGTTTTAACTGAACAGGTCTATGTCTTAGCAATTCAATTTTTTTTTAAAGGATATAACTTCTAAGGAATAGATTATGAAATCAAATTTAATATTGTCTCTTATATGGTTTCTTGATATTTATAAGTTGTATCGACAAACAGAGAACAGATTTTTCTTCAGGTGAATGTCTTTTCTTGGTATGCTCCATAATTTCTTATTCAAGAAAACTACCTTTCTTTGTTCCCTTGCTGTTTACATGTTATCGTTAAATCTCAGGCTCCTATTTTAGCTCGGACGAAGCTAAACCATAACCCAAAGAGAGAGCTTAACCTTTTTCTTTTTCTTTTTTTTTTTTTTTTTTTTTGCGTTTTTAAGATGTATATCTTTTGTTGATACTTTTTCCCCTTTTGTTTCTTGATATTTGCAGGTTGTGTGTATGAGGGGAGAATATTTTTTTTTCCCACCTGTATCTATTCTCGTGGTATTGTTGATGTGTTTACTGTAAAAAATGCCATGTAGGCATTATAGAAGTGCCACGTAGGCATACCGAAATTGGATAGAATAATGCCATGTAAGCTGTTAGAGTATGGGGAGATTTATCCACATGGCAGCTTGATGAGAAGCATAAAACGGTTAGTCAGTTTTTGGAAGTGGACATGAGCAGTTTTTGGAAATGGACCATGGGCCATCAAATAAGGAAGTGGAGGGATGAGCTACAGCAGTTAACAGCCCAACTGCTATAAATATAGAGCAGCAGCAGCAAGAGAACACACACAACGTCAATCCAACAGCCCATGGCAAACTTCTTTCATTAATTCTCCAGTAGCAGCGTTCATCATTCAAAGCAGTAGTAGTTTTCGTTTTCAGTAGTTCATCAATCATCTTCATTGCAGTTCATCATTTACAGCAGCAGCAGTTCGTCGTTTTCCAGTAGCAATCCATTAGTTTGTTCGGTTAGTTTGTAATTGCATCCTTTGATTTCTAATTTCATAAGTCTAAGTTTTATTTCAATTAGTAATGGAGTTCATTTCCCGTCTAGTTCATCAATGTAATATTTCTTTTGTCATTTCAATTCTATTTAGTTTAACTTCAGTCAATGCATCTTTTTACTTCTAATCTGTTTTCTTTCATTCAGTCATTATTTCTTAGTTTTTTAGATTCGTTAACACTAGAACCCAAGAGGATTAACCTCTGATTTTCGTCAATCGCCTGATTTCCATTTTAATTTTAAAGTGACCGACTAGGCATCTAAGACCTTTCTTGGATTCTCGGCCTAGAAGGTGCTAGAGGTCGTGTTTACACGGTCTTTGGGCTTTCCGAGCCCTGGCACGCCCGCGTATCAAGACCTTACACCAGAGGTCTCAAGACCGCAGCATTTACACTGGGAACACCTTTTTGGCACGCCCGGTGGGACCGCTTTGTGTTGAATGACTAATAGACCTGTTACAAGATCAATGACTAATCCGAATGAAAGTCATGGGACATCTTCGGGTGGTTCCCAAGACGAGGAAAATCCTATTGTGGAAGTGAGCCAAACTGATATGTATAAGGCCATTCTGGACATACCTAACCGTATGACCGAAGTCTTGTCACTACAGTTTGAAAAGTTAAGTGAAAGTCTATCTAAACAACAAAAAGAATTTTTTGAGACCATGACAAGTCTTATGAAGAAAACAGTGGGGGATAATAGTCGACAATGTGGTTCAAATGATCAAGAGGCTTTTAAAATTCATGTTTCAGCAGAAAAAGCCTCAGAATCAGGAATAAATGTAACAGAGAAGGGTGAGTCTAGCAACCAAGGTCTTAAACTTGCTTCATCTACTCCTATCCCACCAATAGTCAGTCCTATAGAGGATGAAAGGCCATATGTTCCACCTCCTTTGAGAAATGACCAACTTGATCGTTCAAACTTTGAAGGATCACACACTGCGACCAGAAGGCCTTATTTAGGGCCTGATTGTGGGTCAAAAAATATTGGTAAACAACCTTTGTTTATTAATACGCCCGGGGGGCAAAACACAAGAGGAAATCAAGGTCTAAATACTTTGACTGATGATGACTTTAGACCTAGACCCACCAACATGAATGACTTTACGAACCAAATACCCGGGGGGCAAAATGGACGTATGTTTAATAACATTGCTGGTGGGAGGCCTTACGAGATTTTTCAAAATCCGACATTTACCTCTGAAAGACCTTTAGAAAATATTAACAGAGGTAATACACCTGACCGTAATGACATTGTTAACATAGTCCAAGAATGCCTTGTTGCAGGCAATCAAAGAAGAATTGTAAGGCCTTTGTACATAAATCCATATCCTGAATGGATAGACCAGTGCAATGACTTTCCTAGAGGTTATAAGGTACCCGAATTCACTTTGTTTTCAGGGGAAAGTGGTCAGTCCACTATTGAGCACATTGGCCGTTTTACCATACAGTGTGGTGAGGTTTCGGCCAATGACAACTTAAAATTGAGACTTTTTGGCAATTCTTTGACTGGAACAGCTTTCACTTGGTATATAAGTCTTCCTCCAAATTCAATTCTAAATTGGAGGCAAATGGAAGAGCGTTTTCATATGCAATTCTATAGGTCTGAACCTGAAATAACAATGGCCGATTTGTCTAAGTTTAGACAGTTATCAGGTGAGAGTGCAGAACAATACATATCGAGGTTTAAAAAGGCCAGAAATAGATGCACTGTCTACTTACCCGAGCAAGAGTTTGTCAAACTCGCTCAAAATGGCCTTGAACTAGAATTACGAAAGAAATTCGAAGGCATGGACTTCGAAGACCTTTTTGAATTATCTGCTAGAGCGTCTAGATATGAGAGGCTTTTGAGGAAAGAAGATCAGAGAAAAGCCTCTTCGTTTGGGACATATTATCATGACCCGAATTTTGAAGTAGATTTGGCTGAGGTTATTGCTAGGAAACCTTTTGTTTGTCAGGCCTTAAAGAAAAAAGATATGGAGGCCCCTCATGACCCAAAAGTTAGGAAAAATCTCATGGATGTTAAACGAAAATTTTCATTCGATTTATCAAAAGCATCTGAGATATTTGATCACTTATTGACCGGAAAATTTATCAGGCTTTTAGATGGCCATAAACTTCCTGGTCGTGAAACCGGGGATTTCTGTAAATGGCATGCGACAAGGTCTCATGATACTAACAATTGTGTTATTTTCCGACATGTAATACAGGATTGCATTGACAAAAGCCTTTTAAGATTCCCTGAGAAGGACAAAGAAGCCATGGCAGTAGACATTGATCCGTTCCCAATAGCTGAGATTGCCGTAGCTTCAACTGATTTAAGATCTTTGTCGAGGAACCAAGTGCAAAATCATTATCCGAGAAATCTCCCACATTTCCAGCAACGTTGGTTCAGAAACGAGAGACCTTGGAACTTTCAATCTCCAAGAGTTCCCTTCATTCCAAAACCTACCAGACCTCAGATTTGTTGCAACTGCCATAATTCTTTGAATCTGGAAACCCGTCCAAGGCCTTTCATGAGGCCTTATCATTTTCAGAGATCTCAAGGACACCACGGCTTTCCTCGTGTCCAGAAAAGATGGGTACCAAAAGTTCCAGTACAGAGGCCTCAGGGGGTTGTTACTAACCAAAAATCAAGAATGATCAGACCTCCTTTAACCAGGGAAGGAGTATGGACCAGGTTGGAACACCCTAAGTTCCCATGTCCTCTTACCAGGACGCAAAAGAGGAGGTTTCAAAGAAGAAGGGCGGAGTACAGAAGATCTTTTCAAACATCTTCAAATTCTGGCACAAGTGAGGTACGTAAAAATCTAACTGTAACTGTTAATGGAGACCACAGGAAAGTTCGAGAGGTCTCAAAGGACGACAATGTGGAGATGAAGACCGTTACAAAAGGGATCATTTCGACACTTGAAGAGATAGAAGACAGATCTTTTGGTTTAACAACTAATAAAGATCAAGGACTTTCCTCACAATCAGGTGAGACAATCAGACAACCGGAGACTCAGGAAGGCCTTATGGTGGAAAATGATGAAGATGACACAAGTTTAAAGCTAGACAGTGATGAAGACAACTTCTCGCTACAATTTGGAAGTCTTCCACCAATATTGGGTTGCAACATGGCATTTACTTTGCCATTAATCTTTCAAGCAAGAGAAGATGAGGAACCCATCGAAATTGAGAAAGAAGAACATAGGACAAAGGGTACATCGGTGGTCATTGAAGAAGTGGAAATGGTCAACGAAGATGGAGAAATAGAAAGGTCAGAGAATATAGTGTTCGAAAAACCATAAGAGAAAACGACTCAACACCTAAGGCCTCTTTTCATCAATGTTCATATGGATGGGAGACCTATGCAGAGGGTTTTAGTTGATAACGGAGCGGCTGTTAACATTCTTCCAAGCACAAGTTTGAAAAAGCTTGGTAAGGCAGAGTCAGATCTTATACCTACAGATGTGACAGTTGCAAATTTTTCTGGTGGAGTTACAAAGACTAAGGGAGTTCTCCCAGTAATCTTAGCGGTTGAAAACAGGGAATGTTTATCTGCCTTTTTTGTGGTAGATTCGACTGCATCGTATAATGCACTTCTTGGCAGGGATTGGATTCATTCCAATTGGCGCTTTCCCTCATCTCTGCATCAGTTCTTAATCTTATGGAACTACAGCAAAGTAGAAGTTGTATGGGCAGACCAGAGACCTTTTATTGCAGGATCCAATGCGGCAGAAGCTCATCTATATGGGGGAGACGTGGGTCCAATCAAATTTATAGGTACTGACAAAGAAGGGAAACCCAAAGAAATGACCACAGCAATTGACCTTTACTCAAAAAGAGCGGTGGAGAGAGTGATTATGTATTCTATTGGCACTCGTTGTTTCTGAACTTCTTCCTTAACGGCAAAGTATTTCAATTCCATGTGTTTAGCACCCTTAGAATACTTGTTGTTCTTAGAGAAAAACACAGCTGCAGAGTTATCACAATAAATTCTCAGCGGCTTGGCAATGGAGTCAACAACCCCAAGTCCTGAGATGAAGTTTCGCAACCATAATCCATGAACAGTGGCCTCAAAGCATGCCACAAATTCAGCTTCCATAGTAGATGATGCAGTGATAGTTTGCTTTGCACTCTTCCGTGATATTGCTCCTCCAGCTAATAGGAACAAATAACCGAAAATAGACTTCCTACTATCAATGCATCCACCAAAATCTGAATCTGAGTAGCCAATCACCTCTATATTATCAGATCTCCTAAACGTGAGCATGTAATTCTTCGTACCTTGCAGGTACCTCATGACTTTCTTTACAGCTTTCCAATGATCCATTCCAGGATTGCTTTGGTATCTCCCAAACATACTAACAGCAAAATTGATGTCCGGTCTAGTGCAGGTCTGTGCATACATTAAGCTTCCTATTGCAGATGCATAAGGAATCCTTCCATTTGTTTTCGTTCCCATTCATTTTGCGGGCATTACATAAGGATGAACTTATCCCTTCCATTTGTTTTCGTTCCCATTCATTTTGCGGGCATTGCATAAGGCTGAATTTATCCCCTTTCTGAATAGGGGTATCGCCAGCAGAAGATTTTTCCATTCTGAATCTCTTTAGAACTCTTTCAATATATGCTTTCTGAGACAACCCTAACTGTCCACGCGATCGATCCCGGAATATTTCAATTCCTATCACGTAAGTTGCCTCACCCATATCTTTCATTTTAAAGTTCTTAGAGAGAAACTTCTTGGTTTCATGCAATAAACCAAGATCACTACTAGCAAGAAAAATATCATCAACATACAAAATTAGAAATATAAACTTGCTCCCACTGACTATTAGATAAATACAGTGATCAACAGCATTTTATTTAAATCCAAAGGAAATAATGATATCATTAAACTTAAGATACCATTGTCGGGAAGCTTGTTTAAGTCCATATATTGACTTCTTAAGTTTGCAAGCCATTTAATGCTCATTTCCTTTAATGGAGAAACTTTCGGGTTGATCCATATAGATTTCTTCATCTAAACTCCAATTTAAAAAAGCAGTTTTCACATCCATTTGGTGTAGCTCCAAGTCATAATGAGCTACTAATGCCATAATGGTTCTAAGTGAGTATTTCTTGGATACATAAGAGAAAGTCTCTTTGTAATCAATGCCTCCGCTTTGAGTAAAACCTTTGTTCATTGGCAACAATCTCATTATGGAGTGGTGGTTCATTAATTTGTTGTTCAATGTTGTTAGGTCGTTCAACAACTGGAGGAACAACAATTTCCCTTGAAGCTTGTGGTACTGGGATAGACACCCTAACTTCTTGGATTACCACATTTCGTGGTTTATCACTCCCACTAATGTTACCATCTTCAATAAATCTGGCATTACCAGTTTCTACAATTCTCGTACTATGGTTAGGATAGTAAAACCTATACCCTTTAGATTTTTCAGGGTAACCAATAAAGTAACCACTGATCGTTCTTAAGTCCAATTTCTTTTCATGCGGATTATAGATTCTAGCCTCTGCTGCACAACCCCAGACATGTAGATTGTTAGATATGTGCCCTAAAACCAATTGTTCTGTTGAGTTTAG
>JAESVK010000096.1:1246997-1258836 GCA_017140935.1 Hamamelis virginiana | reverse complement strand
TCCCCCATCGAAGACCATTCTTCAATGGATCTTAGATGAGAATCATTATGAGAAATACATGTACCAAAGGTTTTGAAGGAATGAACCCATGGGACTCATCTTACTTAACTTAATTAGTTTCTTTTTCAAGTTTTCATCATTTAGTATAACCAAACACTCATCAATCAAACCCCCATGATTTTACACTTTATTTTGCATTCATTGGTTAGCAACACCTAAGGATCATTTAGACCTGTTCCACTCCCTGTGGATATGACCTAGGTACTCCCTAGTATTTATTGCTTGACGACCGGTGGACTCCTACGCTTGGGAATCTATTGTGCACTTCATTTTCAGTTCAAGCAAGCCTAGCATAAGCTTGGAGCTCATTTGAATGATTATTTTAAAGACTTGTGTGAGTTTAGGATTTCTCATGTAAATCTCTCATTAGATATTGAACTTATTATGGCTCAAAGAATAATAAACTTAGTAAACTTCGCTTTAAACTTGGAAAAATCATTTTTACTTGGACACAAATGATTTTAATCAAAGTGGGCTTTTAAAAACTCAAAAGACTTGTCATTTTTCACTAAAATTGGTTTTGAACACTTCCTAGTCGACTAAGCCACTATGACCAGTCGACTAAAGTAGTGGCAGCAAGCAATTTTCGTGAAAACTGTCGAGTAGTCAACTAACCACCTTGATTAGTCGACTAAAGGCCTTCTTAGTCGACTAACCACTTTTGTCTAGTCGACTAACCGAGCCCAGATTTCAAAACTCACTTGTTTTAACTTGTCTAGTCGACTAACCACTTTTGCCTAGTCGACTAACCGTGCCTTGAACTTTATAACGACTAGTTTTGACCAACCCAAACGGCTATTTTATTGTGCCTAACGGCCATTTACTACTCGGGGCTTATAAATACTCTTTGATTGAGTATTAAAGTTGTTGTTGATTACATACAAACACATTCCAACTAGTTTTATCATCTTTCTTGTATGATTTAGTCATCAATCACTCTCTTGAGTAAAAAATTTAGTTAATCTATTTGAGAGATAATAGTGTGAGCTTATTTGTAATCATCTACTCTTCAAGGAGTTCTATTGTTGTACTCTTATCTGAATCATTTGTAAATCTTGTAAAGCTCTTTGAGAGCATTGGCCAAGCATTCTTTGTGAAGCTTGAAGAAGTGTTCTTTGTGAGCACTAGTGGGTTCTTTGTGAACCATTGTTGAAGTTCTTTGTGAGCTTAGGTGAGGATCTTCCACCTGGGATAAAGAATATCGTGTAAATGTTTCTCCACCTTGAAGGAGCTAATCCTTAGTGGATTGTTGGGAATCCTTGGACTGAGGCACAAGGCGAGGAGTAGGCGGAGTCCGAACCTCATTAAATCACTGTGTTTGATTTCTCTATCCCTTCTCTCATTTCAATTACTTGTTCATATATATTTGCTTACATTACTTAGTAATTGAACCATAATTTTATTTGGTAATTATTTGCAAAAGTTTGCCATAAACCCTGTTCACCCCCCCTCTAGGGGAAAAAAAAAGTCTGTAATATGATAACATGAAGGCATATTATGGATAACATCAGCAATAACACCACGTGCTGGCTTTTTGTATTAATTTTTTGATGTGCTATAACCCTTGCCTTTATAGTGGCCTAAAGGCCAATATTAAATTCAGTTTCAATATATTGTTCTTTATAATGCATAACAAAAGAAGCAAAAATTAGGGGATAGATTTGAAACATTTTTCCAATTGTTAAAGTGCGCCATATTTAGAAACAGACAATCCAGATTGCTAGTTGTTAGAATACTAATGGTTTTTGGAAAGACTACTTTCTCATAAGCAAAGCATCAATGCCAAGCACATGCTATAAGTTAAACCTGCCTACATGAATTTACAAGGAATTGAGCAAAACTCATACTATGTAAAGAGGCTGAAGTAGAGCAGTTGTTTGATTGGATATTTTGTTCAAGGGTTTGATTGGGTATTTTGTTCAAGCATTTTTAATGGATACACTTCTAATGTCTAGATGATCTGAATTTCACTATTCTCCCAAATAATTTCTCTAAATAGTCCAAAGGGTTAGAGAATGAGGTCCATGGATCTAGGTGGGAAAGTAGCACAACAGCATTAGAATTAGGTCTCAGAGTTGCTTTACTGCTTTAAGCATATAGTAGCATAAATTTTGCGTGCTTTTCTTTTTTAGGTGGTGATCTTTACTGTAATCTCAATTTTGCTTAAGCATTTAGAGGTTGTGTTTCCAATTTTTATTATAATTGCTATTTAAATATTTGACATTTACCAAAAGAGCCTGCTGTGTTTCCAATTTTTCCATAATTTGTCCAGTTTGGGATGATATTTTGTTGACCGGGCAGTCAATTGCTAAATTAGGTTTGCATGCTACAATACTATGGTTGAATGCTATATTTATTCAATTGCACACTCATAATTGATTAGTGATTTAGTTCAAACCAACTTAAGTTTTAAAAAAAAAAAAATTATAATGTATCAGACAAGATATGGATTTGAATGCTTGGAATTGTTTTGAACATGAACTGCCACCGCCTCTAGCATATTATAAAAACTCTTCAATCATGAATTGTGTGGAACCTGAACCAAGACCTCCATGTGAAATCTCATCCAATATCTACATACCGCAAGTTAGGGATGAACATAAACCTAAAATTGGACAAGAATTCGCTTCTTTGGATGATGTTTATTCTTTTTACAACAGCTATGCGAAGGAGGGAGGATTTGGTATTTGAAGTAATTCTACTAGGAGGAGTGGGTGCAAGGATAAGGAGACCGAGATCTTAATGAAAGAATAAGTTTGCTATAAGGAAGGGGAGAAAGTGATTAAAAAAGACAGTGAGGTCAAAAGGCGCCGTGGTACTACACGAGAGGGTTGCAAGGCAAGACTTCAAGTTGTGAAAGCACAAACCAATCCATGTTTTATAGTGCGGTTCTTTGATGAGGGTCACAATAATGCACTAGCAACCCCAAGAAAAGTAGGTTTTTTAAGATCTCATCAACATGTTAGTGATGTTAAAAAGTGTCTCACACAACAATTGTCGGAAGCTAATATCCCTACTCATCAACAAAAGAGTATTCTAGAGCTACAAGCGGCAGGACTAGGAAACATTGGGTGCACAGAGAAGGATATCAGAAATGAAAAACTCAAAGTGCATAAATTGTTGGATGGGCATGACGCTGATATGTTATATGAACATTTTATGGCCGAACAAGATACCAACCCATCATTTTGTTTTGTCATTGAGGCTGATAGTGATTGAAAGATCACATATGTCTTTTGGGCAAATGTAACACCCCAACTTAACATCCATACCGACCCTTCTGGATAGGTTGACATGTGTCAAGATAGAGGTACAATCTGACCTGCTCATTCGTATTTCCTCATGAGATACAAGAAATAAATATATAACAAAATGAAATGTCATGTCCATACATTATGTCCCAATCTCCAAATATAATACAAATAGAAGATCAAATATAATGTCAACATCCCTGGCAAATGGGCTGAATCACAAATCAAACTACTATCAATAACTAAATAGTACATATAACATATCTCATAATATAAATAGAACCGATGCAGAAAGCACTTATGCAGCTATCCATCACTTCTAATGCAGCGAAATATGTCAAGCAACATGTACCCTGTGTTAACCTGAAATCTGCTGCATAAAAGCAGGGGTGAGCTTCAACTTGATAAGTAGGAATAATGTAACCTCTATTCATTAATAACATAATGATACATGGAATATTTATATAAAGTTCACATTTCAAGAATTCGTAAGTTTTATAAATCAATTCTATAAACAGTAATTTAAAAGCAGTGTTGACTTTCAGTGAAAAACCAAAATCTCCAATAACAATATCAGTAACAGTAACAAGGCGTACGCCTCGCATACGGAATGTCCCGTCACATGTGGATAATAGCCAAATAATGTCCTAAGCCATAGCATGGCACTATACGTCACCTCACGGGGCCCAAAGTATATATATCTAGAGAATCCTCAATCACGCGCAGGTCCATAGTATATCCATTGGTATGGAGTTCGGCCTGATTGGCATTTACGTCTCCCTGTAGGGTCTATAGAATATCCAATCTTGGACTGAATTATATTATAGGGCTGTTGATTCTAGGCTAACAAACCTATAACTCAATCGGGTTACTAGTAAACCAGGCCGGGGACAGTAGTCACTGCTGCACCCAAAATATAATTGAAAGGGGCCATGGGCCCCAAACCCCCAATGATACTATTCAGTCCACAATATATATATATATATAATGCATGTCCTGAAAGATATAACTAATCATCATGCCATGTCCACCGAGATGTGGCCGAGACCGTAGTAGCACTGCCGCCAACATCCTCTTGTAGTAGTATCTCAAAAACCAGGATCCATCATATGAGATTAGGGGAGCAAGCTCAAGCCTGAACCTCTAACACTCATGGTATCCAAAATACAGTGAACCGGAACCCATAAGCAGGCGTTCCCTTTTTAAGTATAAGCTTTTCTAGAGCCTCATCTCAAAACAGTGATATAAATCAGATTTCCAAAACCATAGTCTTTTTCAAAGAGATGGGAATGTTTTCAAGTGTAACACAAACCGTATTTCTTTATCATAAAACCATTTGGAAAGACAATCTATAAATCGTTTGAAAAGTAGGGGCATATTTGAATACCAACATCGCACATCATTTCATAAAACAGTTTAGTTTATAGCCCAATCAGCCTTACTCATAAAGTATTTAGTAGAAAGAGTTCATTCCCATAGTTATAAACAGTATATCATTTGTAAAGCATTTCTATGGAAAATTTTTCATATATTTCATAAACATGCCTCACAAGTTTTACAGTTCATAAACAAGTGTATTCCATGTATCTAGCTGACAGTTCAAATATAAAACATGGTTCATAATTCATACCATTCTCATAACAGTTATAAAACAAGGATTAAGGTTCTCAACCTTTTATAATCATAGTGTTCAGTAAGTGTTTAGAAATATGCAGAGTTCTCATAACAGTTGTAAAATAGATATATCATTACCAATGGTATGAAGGTTACTTATCCCTACCTCAATGCAGTTGTGTTTTCCAACCCTTGTGGCTCCACGAGCCTCCTAATGCAATGCCTGATGCACCTGATGCAAGTGGTCCTCCAAAGGACCCAACCAACACTGAGAAACAAACAATAATGCAAGCAAGTAAGATAAAAAGAAAGCACAAGCATCCACAGTTCAAAAATAAAGCAATATGTCTCATCAAAACTGCTCACTCGCGACTCTAAGGTTCAAAACCCCAAAAAATGCCAAACCAAAAGGCTTAAATCTTCCAAGACATACTCCCAAGTGTGTCAAGATGCCACACGTTGAATTCTATGGCCAAAAGCAAAGTGGATTTGAGGATATAGGCTAAAGAAGACAAAGTGCACACACGAGGGGCAAATCTGGTATTTCAAAGATAACTCTCTCTCCAAAAATAATTTGACATCAAAACTACTTAAATAAAAAACTAGACTTCACAAGCTTTTCGTGGATATAAAAAACGTCAAAAACGGAGTTCATATGCGAAAGTTATGGAAAATGCATCATTACCGGTAATGGCCATATGCATTACCGGTAACGAGGGAAAATGCATCATTACCGGTAATGGCCATATGCATTATTGGTAATGCAGGCTTGCTGTTCAAGCTGCCCAAGGCATTACCGATAATGCATTTAGTCATTATCGGTAATACACTGAAATGATGAACACGCCCGAGTGCAACTGATTCAAAACCTTAACCAACTCAATTTAAATGCATTTAAACCTCAAATTATCACTTCAAAACTTTAATAAACTCACAAGCAACCCATAATACTTCATTTATGTCCACCAAAACTCAAATCTTAAATCACAACACTTGAAGCTTCTTTAAAACCCAAATCAAAGTTTGAAAACTTCAAATAGTTATGGTTGCTGCTCAAGATCAGTTTCATGCAAGTTTTAAATATGTAGAAACCATCTTTGAAACTCATGAAATCAAGAAATCTACCTAGAAATAAAAAGATCTGAGTTTGAAAATCCAAAACAGAGTATAAAAGCTAGGTTCCTTCGAAACGCAACTCAGCCCTTCAAAACTCTAAATAAAGCATCCCATCCATTAAATCACTATATGCAAACTTTAAATATTTGGAAACTATCATTTAAACTCATGTATGCATGAAACCCACTATGAGATAAAGGATTAGAGTTTTAAAAACCCAAAAACAGAGTTTAGAAGTTTAAAATCCTTCATAATCACAACTCTAGCCACTATTAGTTTAGATTGACTTTGAACCATCATTTAAAAACTCTAAATTAGCTTGAAATACACATATCCAAAATTTAAAATTTACAAAACCCAAACCCCAAGCTCAAACTCGAGCAGCCACTGATGCAAACCTCCATTGTTGTTCATCCAAGCTTTCCAAACTTTATTTTAGCAACTCAAAACCTGGTCCCAACATTTATACATGTTTAAAAACATGAAATCTATCATTTTAAACTCAACTCATAGCTTGAATCAAGCAACAATGGCCGCCGCTGAGTATCCTCTTCAACCTAGCTTATCAAATTCTAAAAATAAACCATTCTCACTGCTTACTCCCCACATGCAGACATGAATCAACCCCAAACTCTTTATCTCAGTAGGATTTAACCACAAGCAACCATTAAACATAAAAGATAGAGGAGTTTTATTTTAAAAAATATACATGTATATAATTTGCAGAAAACCGTGAAACCCAGAATAGAGTATAACAGTTTAGGTTCCTCAAAACTCATTTCTAAACCATGGATAAATCCATTCAAAGTCTACATGTAAACTTACTCAGCCTTGGATCCATTTCTAGAATCATCAACCCAACTCTAATCCATATCCGAAAATCCAAAAATTTATCATTAGATCATCTCAAAACTGAACATGCAGCAAGAGCAAGAGAGAATCAAACATGTATGCATGCTAAAATCAATTTAAAACATTTCTTCAAAACCCCAAGAAAAACACCACGCACCTATCTCCAAGCTACTCTCAGACCCACAGTCTCGGATCAAGATCCAAGCCCCAAAATCTCACTAAAATTACTAGTCAGAAACTCTTATTCATGCCCAAGACTCTACAAAGTCAAAATGTAAAGAGAAAGGGGAAGAAATAGATATGCATGCAGCTATAAGCCCACACCTCTTCAAATCCGAGAATTATTAGGAGAAGGAAAGAAATCAAAATACATGTTACACAAGCTTACCTCTTGATCGGCAAGAATGGAGGAAATCCGGCGAGAAATCAGCAACTCCGGCAGCCGTACCACCCTTCACGACTGCTCTCATTCGGCTGGTCCCTCTCTCTCTCTCTCTCTCTCTCTCTCTCTCTCTCTCTCTCTCTCTAGCTAAAGAAATGAAAAGGAATTTGGGACTCCTCACTGGTCTTATATAAAAGAGATGGGGGGATTTATTTGCAATTATAACAAATTAAATTTCTTATATTACAACACATCCTTATGCTTATATAAATTTTTAAAGCCACCACCAACTTTTATAAAACTTCAAAATATGAAACCTCAAACTTTACAAAAATACCCCAAAGTTTATAGGTAATCACAAAAATAAGCTTATAAAATTTTTGGGTTATCACAGCAGATGCATCACTGAGGAAGAATTATTCTTATTTTGGAGATGTGGTTGTTTTTTATACTACTTACAACACAAATCGGTATGGGATGGTATTTGCACCAATCTTGGGGGGTTAATAGTCATTGGAAAGCAGTCACATTTTCTTGTGCATTCTTGAGTGATGAGTCAACGACGTCATTTGAGTGGTTATTTAGTCAATTCTTGAGATTCATGCCTGGGCGTCCCCCTGGTATGATTATAACTGATGAAGATTTGGTTATAGAAAAATCAATTGCTAGCAAACTTCAATCAACACACCATCGATACTGCATTTGACACATTACAAACAAATTCTCTGAAAAATTGGGCCAAGCCACATATGATAAATATTACCAATCTTTCAAAACATGTAATTGGGATTCGGAAAGTGGGAAAGAATTAGATGCCAACTGATTTGAGTTGCTTAAAAAAGCCAATTTGCAAGATCAAAAATGGTTGAAGTCTATGTACGAGGTGCGTGAGAAATGGATCCCTGGTTATGTGAGACACATATTTTCGGTTCGAATGTCAAGTAGTCAGCGTGCTGAAAGCCATCATTCTTTCTTCAAAAAATTTGGTGACAAATACAATTCTCTCATAGATTTCATCACAAGGTTTAATAAGGGTCTTGGAAGACAAAGGCATGAAGAGCTAAATGATGACCATATGAATATCAATGAACACCCTTTGCTTAAAACCCTACTACCAATGGAGAAACAAATGGCGGATACCTATTCACGATTTATTTTTTATGAATTTCAAGAATGATTGTGACAAAGTATGTTATATGTAGTGACCGTTAAAAGTGACGATGAGAGCACAAGTACCTACAAAGCCATTAGAGTTGATAGAACAAATGATAGAGAGCGAGAACTTGTGGAAAAAAAAGATTTGGGGGAGGTGTATTGTACTTGCAAAAAATTTGAGTGTGAAGGAATCCCATGTAGGCATATGTTGGCTTATTTTTTTTTTTTAAATATTCTATATTTGCCTACCAAATATATTTTACGGAGATGGACAAAGGCATCAAAAATGGGGAAGGCAATTGATGGATGGGGTGTAGAGGTGAGCGATGCATGTGACAAATCTTTGTTGGCATGTCGTACTATGTTTAACCAACTTTCAAACAATGTAGTTGATGATGTCTTGAGTAGTTCAGAGCTCATTGAAATGTTCAAAGAGAATTTGCTCCAATTTCATGCCAAAATAAAGCCCATGATCAGTAATAGTGGTGTTGTGGGAGATTGAACAAAAAGTAACCAACCCCGACAATCAACTTACAGTGAACCAAGCCAAGTAAGTTTTAAATGGTGTGGGAAGAGACTCAAAAGAGGGAAAGAGAAGTCTAAGCCCAAAGGTCGTCATTGCAATTATTATAGGGAGCATGGCAGAACGCATGATAAAAAGAATTGTCCAAAAAAGATAATTGGGTCTGTTATTTATTTTTTCTTAAAGTTATAACTTTAATTATTCTCTTTGGATTAATATTTAATTTTGCATGCCTTTTATTAATTGAAAAATTATTATTAACTTGTAGTGCTTCTCCTCTTGGACCCCAATTTGGAAATTCGCCCAATGATGAAGATAACTGTTCCACAGGTAATTTGAGGGTGTAGTATTGTATCCTTACATTTATTAAGTAGGTATTTGTTTATGATTACATTTTTTTTTGTAGGACTTGATGATGAAGAAAGTTCATGAGGGACGAAAGTGCTTTAATGTCCCCTATTATCGCCTTTGGATGTATCACAATTTGTTGTTTCTTTAAGACATCATTGTAAAATATTTAGACTATCTTGGATTTGATATTTCCCCCAAGTATTTAATTTCATGCACTACTTTATGTGTTTGATAAGTAGTGATATATTTTTTTTCAAGACTATTGTGGATTCGGATACTTAATGTATTTTGACTATCTTGGATTTGTTGGTTTTCATAAATTGGTCATATTGGCAAATCTAGCTTATTTTAGTGGTACCTAAAATTTAAAATAGGTCTATGAGGTTGATGTCACAATGTGGCATTCTGAGAAGCACTTGGTAGGTATATGAGGTTGTGTGGACACCCCATTTTTACCAATTATTTCTACTATGTGTTCATACAAATGATCAACTAGAATAGCTGATCATTGGGTGAGGAATTAGCCTTGTAAAGACCAAATTGACCAAATTGCCCTTTTCTGAGGAAAAGGACAATTCATTATTTCATGTGTACATTTGGATTGGAATCAACCCATTTGTATTGCATTTGACTTTTGAGGTGTTTTAGAACATCCCTGTAAATTTTCATGGCATTCTGATGAGAGCTCGATAGGTAATTAGGGTTTTTGCGACTTGAAGGGCATTTTCGTCCTTTTTCTCGTATAATTTCCGAATGACGTCCGAATTCGAAACGGATTGTTTCATGAGGTTTATATGGATGTGGGGAGTGTATTTGATGTGTCAATTGAGCCTCTGAATGGTCGGGATGGATTCGCCTAAAATCGATCTCACGGGTAAGAATGAGCTGAATTAGGGTTTTGTTCGAATCGATCGTGAATTGGTCATTTTCACAAAAATAAAAGATTTTCAAAACATGTTTTCAAGTACCAATTTCATATTAAAACCATGTTTTTAGAAGTGGTGCAAGCCTAATTGATCAATTTTACAAAACAAAGAATGGTCATATGACCAATTTTGGCACAACCGGATCAATTGGCTAGCTTTTTGCTAAAACCCTTGACCATGGTCAATTGATTTTAACCCAAAAACATTCTAAAAATGTGGAGGATCAAAACACGGTCGTTTTGAGCCCTGAACCATCGGATTTGGATCAAATTTGACCAAAATATGGCCAAAATATGAAAACCCTAAATTTTGGGGAAGAAAAATTGGGAAGTCACTACGGTGACCGTCCTAGCTAGGATGGCCAACCGTCCGGCCCAGGACGGCCAGCCGTCCAGGCTAGGATGGTCACCAGCATGTTCGAGCCTATTTTGTAATATTGGCATGTTTGAAACTTTCCCACTTGTTTTGGCCGATTTGGTTCGTTTTTTTGGAATAAATTCAAACTTGGTTCAGCTTGCAAACCCTAGCATGATTAATTCTAAACCCTAGGATCATTTTTAGAGAATTAAATCCTAACCATTCAAGGATTTGAACCCTAGCTCTATATATACTGCACTATGGAGTTAGAGAGAAGAGGAGGAGAATTTTAGGGTTTTGGGAGAGGAGGCTACAGATTTTTTGGCTCTTCATTCTTATACCATTGAAGGGGTAAGAACTCAAGGCTAGGAGCTTGGAGGAGGCTAGCCAAGAAGGAGATCGAAGGGTAAATCCTTAACCTTGGTTCTCATTTTTCATGATTTCTTACATAAGTATATGATGCTATGGTGTAAGTCCTTTTGATTTTGATATGAGATGGATTCTCTTTGCTTTATCTTTCTGCTATGAGTATGTTTAACATGATAGGGTTAGTTTTATTCGTTATTTCATGTCATATGTATGATTAGGGTTAGCTTTGGTGTTATTTTATGTAAGCATGTATGATTAGGGTTAGTTTCATTATGAGTGCATGTTAGTAAGCATATTAGGGTGTCTTTTATTGTGATTAAATGCATGGTAGGATTAGTTTTTTGTTATGATTTTATGTGTAGATGCATGATTAAAATTAGTTTTATTGTTGTTTATATGTAGATGCATGATTAGAACTAGCATTATTATGATTTTATGTTAGAATACATGTTTAGGGTTGTTTAGTTTAGTTATTATCTTATGTTAGAATGCATGTTTAGGGTTGTTTAGCTTAGTTACTATTTTATGTGAATATGCATGTTAGGGTTGATGTGTATGATTAGGTTAGTATTGTTGTGATTTTTGTTAGTATGCATGTTTAGGATTAGTTAGTTTTGTCGTGATTTTATGTATGCATGCATGAGTAGGGTTAGATTTGTTGTTATTTTATGTGTAAGCATGTTTAGAGTAAATGTTGATATATTCATGTTGTTATTTGAGTCTCATGATAATTGATTGGTGATTTTAATGGTAATATGAGTACATCAATATGTTATTTTAATATGTGATGAGTCTTGAGTCTTTTTGTTTATGCTTTTATGATTATTTAAACACTCGCCATGGATTTGATTGTTTGAATATAAAAAATGTGGACGAGGGAGCG
>JAESVK010000096.1:1142898-1181997 GCA_017140935.1 Hamamelis virginiana | reverse complement strand
AAATTCACTCCCCACATCCATATAAACCTCATGAAACAATCCGTTTCAAATTCAGAGGTCATTCGGAAATTATACGAGAAAAAGGACGAAAATGCCCTTCAAGTCGCAAAAACCCTAATTACCTATCGAGCTCTCATCAGAATGTTATGAGAATTTACAGGGATATTCTAAAACACCTCAAAAGTCAAATGCAATACAAATGGGTTGATTCCAATCCAAATGTACACATGAAATAATGAATTGTCATTTTCCTCAGAAAAGGGCAATTTGGGCAATTTGGTCTTTACAAAGCCAATTCCTCACCAAATGATCAACTATTCTAGTTAATCATTTGCATGAACATATGGTAGAAATAATTGGTAAAAATGGGGTGTCCACACTTAGTTTAAAAATACTTTAAAATTCTTGACCTGATTTCCAACTTGGGAAAATCCTTTTGTATAACCAAAATTATTTCCAAATATTCTTGGGCTTTTCTTAAATCAAAATCTAGCTTAAAATTCATAAAAAGTACCTTAGGGCCTTCCTTAGTCGACTAACCCCTTGTTGTTAGTCGACTAACTGCAAGGCAGTAAGCATGTTTTATGAAAATATAAGCTAGTCGACTAAGTCCTTGTGATTAGTCGACTAATAGTTTCTTAGTCGACTAACGCCTCCTGTCCTAGTCAACTAATCGAGCCCGAAGAATTTGTTCAAAGTGATTTTAAGTTGCTAGTCGACTAACCCATCGTTTACTAGTCGACTAACAAACCCAGTTTTCCAAAACTTAATGTTTTTAAGTCTCTAGTCGACTACTCAAGCTGTCCTAGTCGACTAACCGACTCCAGACTTATTTTGTAAGTGCTTTTTAAAGGCTCTAGTCGACTAATTCTTATGTGCTGCAAATCATAACGGCTAGTTTTTACAACCCAAACGGCTATATTATTCTTCCCAACAGCTATATGATATTGAGAGCCTTTAAATACCATTTACATAAGTCTTGGATAAGTTAGTTATTCACTCCAAGTTATTTGAAACACTTTTCTATTAAAATCCAATTTTGTTCATCAATTATTTAAGTGTTTCAAGCTCTTCAATATCCTTCTCTTTAAGTCAATACTTGTTCTTAATCTTGAGAGATATTAGTTTGAGCTCATATTGTATTTATCCACTCTTGAAGGAGTTCACATTTGTATTACTTCATTCATTATTGAATCTTGAGAGATTGTAAAGGTTGTGAGAAAATCCTTGTGGGTGAGTTGTCTTCCACCTTTGAAAGAAGACAAGTTGTAAAGATTTCTCCACCTTGAAGGAGTGTTTCTTAGTGAATTGAGAAATCCTCAAGACGGGACTCTTGAGGCGTGGATGTAGACGGAGATCGAACCACGTTAAAATTCTTGTGTTTGATTCTCTTTCTCTATATCTCTTGCATTTATTTTATTTGCTTGCTTATTAAATTGTTTACTTGTAATTCATATTGTCTTGATAATTTATCATCAATTTGACTTTTTGAATTAAATTTTGAAATTGGTTTTTGTTTCATAAAGTTTGCTATACTCTATTCACCCCCCTCTACAGTATATTTTGGGCCAACAGGAGAGTCATAGGGTAATCGAACTACGTGGACTTTGATCTTTATCAAGCAATTGGTAAGGTACGTAGGCAGTCAATAGGGCGCAAGTCCAATCTTAGGTTGACTCTAGTCTCCTAAGATCTTTAGGATTGTGTATACTTTTGTACTATCTATTATTATTATTTTAGTATTATATATCATATTTTGTGGTTGATTAGATAAATAAGATTGTCATGATAAGATTTTGATAAAGCCCAAAATTAATTAGGAGACCTTTAATTAAGGCGAGGTGGGTGCCTACAAGGAATTCCTTGGAACCTTCTCACTTCATAACCTAGCCCCCGAATCCTACTTTTGTTCAAAGACCACTCTTTTTCCTAAAAATATGGAGTCAATGTTTTATTGAAAATAAAACTCTTTTTGGTGATTTCCTTGTTCCCTAAAAATAAGGTTGCGACTCCTAGTTTTTTACAAACTCTCATCCTTTTTCAAAAACCTAATCTTGAGTGGATAATAGAGAAGGATAAATGTGGCTAATAGAGAAGGATAAATCGAGACGGATAAATATCATCCACAATCCATTCAAGAACCCTAAAGTGAACGAGAGGCCTCTCGATCAGGTTGGCTGGTTCACACATATGCTCACTAGATCGGGACTCTACTTTTATATATTTGGGTTATTTGGCCAAAGGTCCTATTTTAGAGACCTATCATGGCTAAAGTCCTCCAAAACTTTTTTTCATGTCAAAAGTCCTATTTAAGAGTTTTATATTGCAAAATGTCATTTTCTCTGTATTATATTTTTTTAATTGACAACACTGTCCTTGATTCTTTCCTCTCTCCCCCGTCACCTTCTTCTCCCAATTGCTTTTTCCCCGTCATGCCGGCGCGTCCTCTGTCCATTATCGCAGCTCCGACCAGTTGTAGATCTGACATCGTGCTCCTATAACAGTATCAATGAGTTATTTATTGATTTATATTTTCTTGTTGGGTGGGCCAACCGAGCATAGATCTGAGCAACTATTTGAATTTGGTAAGAATTGGACCCATATCTTGGTTCGTTTATTGTCCGTGTTCAGAAAAAGCACCTTAATCTTCTGTCATTATATCACATACCACGAGCTTGATGCTAAACCTCTTAAAGAAGCATGGTTATCTCTTTCATTTGACTTTGAGTATGAAATTTAGAATTGCAGAGGTGGTTATTGGATGTTAGCTATAAGAGCCAGTTCAAATTTCATGGCTTGCTGTACCTCTGTGCTGTTCTTTTGATGATTGCCTTATGTCCATCATAGGGATTTGTGACATTGTGCTCCTTGATTTGCCAAAGAGTGAAGTGCTAGTGATGACCGGCGAGGATCTGGTCGATGGAATCGAGTTTCAGATCGACGGTAATCTCGCCGCTGTTGGTCCCTCCTACGACACCGGCGACCAGCCTTTCTCTCTCCCTCTCTCTTTCTTTTTCCTCTTTCTTTAGCTTCTTTGATCTGCCACGTGCACTAGACTTGAATCTTTTTTTTTTTTTTTTTTTTTTTTTTTGCCTTAGTTTGAATTCGTTTTCTCTCCTTTTGTTTGGCTGCCCAGAAATTTTTTGGAAAGAATATAGAAAATGAATGAAGAACATGAAAATAGGATAGGAGGTCCCCTCTCTCTCTCTCTCTCTACTGTCTTTGTTTCTTCTTTTTTTTTTTTCTCTCTCAATCTCTCTCCAGTCTCCCCTCCCTCTCTCTATTTGTCCTTGGTTCTCTCTCCTTGGTTGGAATTTTTTTTTTTTTTGGTTTTTAATTTTTTCATTCTTTCCGATGAAGTGAAATGCATTTCTAGCATAATGAAATGCATTTTTTGATGTAGTGAAACACATTTTCTCACGAAAAGCGAAAGTGGACAAGCACGAGTAAAATGCATTTTTGGTGTAGTGAAATGTGTTTTTCGGCGTAGTGAAATCAATTTTCGGCATATGAAATCCATTTTTCAGTGAAGTGAAATGAGTTTTCTAGGGTAGTGAAATGTGGTTCCAATGTAGTGAACTGCGGGTCCGACGTAGTGAATCCAAAATTCTAGCGTAGTGAACTCAGGGGTTGAGGTATAGGTGGAGATGAAGGCAGTTAGGAAGGAGGAGTATTGTTGCCCAATTCATGTCAAAAGGACTTTTGACATAAAAAATCTTTTGAAATGATTTTGGGCATGAAAATCATATAAATGAGAACCTTTGGCCAATTTCCCCATATATATTTTAGTAGAGCAGATGAGTTTATTGTCAAGGAAAAAAATGTTCTAGTTAGGGGTACCTGATTTAACTTAAGTCAGCTAAGAACATCAGTCCTTGGATTGGAATCTTGAAATGAATCATCCATTAAGTGAATGAGAATTCAAGGGTAAGTGTTCTTAGCTGACTTTAGTTAAAATTAGGTATCTCTGACTAGAACACTTCTCTTATTGAGGATCCTAAACCTACTGCTGTCTATCTCCGGATACACACGTCAACAGAATCCGAAGACAACCGTCCTAATTGGACCAACTCTGGTCATTTACTTTTATCATTTTATGCTTTACGCTCGTTGTCGTTTTGCAATTTACGACTAGAGTCTACAGGTACTACGATAACTACCATAAAACGGACACTATCGCCTAACATAACACCCAGTGGCCGAAGTTTCCTTCAGTCTTTCCCTCACTTTCCTGTTTCTGTTTGTTTCCCCATAATTCGAAAATTAGGGTTTCTACTTTCTACAATCTCTTTGATTATATTTTCTTACAATCACTCATACACTGAAGACTGAAACTCGTTTTCTTGGAAAATGGGTTTGTGGGATTCCCTTCTCAACTGGCTCCGGAGGTAACCCCTTTTCTTGTATATCGATTTCTGGTTCCTGGTTTCAATTTGAGGGTTTGATTTGAAATTTGGAGTTCGATTTCTTTGTCTGTGTATATAACTTTAGACTTTTGATTGCATGTGATTTTTTTGTTTATTTTATTTTATTTTTTGGGGATTTTGTTACTTTGTGTTTGGTTGCCGAGAAAATTGAGGAAATTATAAAGAAAAGGAATTTGAAGGAGGTGAAAAGCTCAAGTTAACACCCTCATGTCATTTTAGAAGACTTTGTTGAGTCGAGTTTTTGGTATATTTATTTAGAAGCCATAGAATTGAAAAAGCTCAGGTTTTATTCTCTTTTATTTTTCTCTTGTTTCTCGGCAACCAAACAGGAGTTGCTTAAATTCTCTTAAATGTTGTATATTTTATTAGTTATTATTTGTTGTTTTGAAATGATTGAGGGCAGTTGATTGTGCACTCTGTTAAACATGATTTTCAAATTATATGAGGTCTATAGATCAGCCATGGCTTATCTTAACAATAGTAGATAATTATAGAAGGAAAGAGGAAAACACGGTGTCCGGAATTTCTATTACTCAACTTGATCTCTACTGTTAATCACGATGCTTGTTCAAGAACTTCTAGTGATAACATATATTGCATATACCTCTATTTTTTTTGGTAAGCTGTTAAATTCGGGTCAGCTTGAGCAGCCAGATGTCTACCCTATGCGATGGGGTGAGTCGGAAAGGGTTTTGATCAGGATGATCAAGCTAGGCTGGGTTCTACAATTAGAGTTTAATGGAAATTGACCTTAACATCCCCAATCTGACTCTCAACCTTGTCTGTAATGGAGCGTTAACAAGCCTAAGAATAGGTTTATAGTGAAGCAGAAGACTTTATGTTACAATAGGATTACACTAGGTAACTTTGAGTTCATACGTTTTCCATTGGTCATGGATGAATTGACTGCTTGTTTTAAATGGGGCTACTTGGTATATTTTTATAGTTGATTCCGTATTGGTTGGTCGATTAGTTACTTGATTGGTGATAAATGCAAAACTAGAATCGTTAATGGTAAGTATTTGGAAAAAAAAAAAAGGGAGTTAATTTAAAATAAGAAATGGAATGCAACTTTAGGATACATGGAATCTTAGTGAAGTGAACTCTAAGATTGATGATTAGGAGACATCTTGGGATTACTGTGTTTTTCATTCTTGTATGAGTAGATGCTAGTTATAGTTCAATATGTTATTCATAAAAATTTTAATGTGTTTAATTGATCTTGATTTGATTAATACCCCACTAAAATTGCCAATTTTTTGCTATATTAGTTCCTAGAAGAGAATTTCTTTTTTGAAAAATCATAGTTGTTTAGTTTAGTTTAGGAGGTTCTTTTTTTTTTTTCAACCATGATTATATTGTGGTGAATCTTCATCTTTGGAAGTCAACAATAATTATATTGCAGTGAATGTTTTAATCAATCATTAAGTTACAGCATTTGAGGGGTGTGCTAGTATGAATTTGGAGAACAAAAAGGTGCAATTACTGTAATTTTATTTAATTTTTTTGAAAAAAACACAAGTCCACCTAGATCAAATTATCTTAAGTAAATCTACCATAGAATATCACACTCCAATGAATACTCACACAGAAAAATGACTAACTCAATAGTTCAGTAATAAACACAAACAAATCATGAGCAATATATCCATATGACATTCTAACTATCAAGAGGGATCCATGAACAAAGCAGAAATCATTCCATCATTCTTGATAGTTAATACAATTAATATTTAATACAGTAAATCAACCTATAGAACACAAGATATACGTGGAAACCCTTTCGGGAAAAAAACCACGGGAAAAACAAAGCAATCCACTATAGAAAAAGGAGTACAGAGATTATACCATACACTTGTTCTCACCAATCCTAGGCCTAGTGTACTAAGATCTCCTCAACTCTATCACAATGAGTCCTCCATCTTCATAACTTGCTTAGCAACCAATTCGTTTGGCCTCACTCTTGATGCCTTCATCCAAGAGCCATGAGAAATCTCATATCTTTATAGAAATTCCTCACCATAGAAGTTGAAGTATTGTTTCCAAGGTTTCTAGACAATTCTAAAAGAACTCAAACTGAATTCATATGATGTTTATGAAGAAACACTATGATTCTTGCAAGAAGAAGAACACTCAAAGCTCACAAGAGAATAACAACTCTAGGGTTAGAGAGAACACACTTGTCTGGAGGCTGGCTCAATCCTAATTCTCAGAAAAGATCGTATTTATAGAGGGGAAATTAACCAAGGGTCTTTACCAAAGGTAAGAGTAGTAATCAGGAAGTGAAAAACATTTTTCCTGAACTTGGATCAATCCAGAAGAGTATTGGGTCGATTCCTAAACTCTCTATTTGAGAAAATTGATTAAAAACCAAAAGCGAATCGATCCAGAGGAGGGCTTGGATCGATCCAAATTGTTACTGTTTTGCACAAATGAAAAAACTCGATCTTGGATCGATCCAGCACGACTTTGGATTAATCCAAGTGTATCAAATTTCAATTTTGCCAAACAATTTACATTTTGGATCAATTCATAACCACATTGAATGACAATATGGCTTTCTAACCTCAAGAAGATTGAAATCAAAAGCTATACGGTGTACAAGAACATCTAACCACCTGTACCTAATTAACTAAGTCACTAAGTCGCTTACCATCCTAGTCCATGGTGAGTTAGAGATGCAGCAACAGCTTCGCTTGAGATCATTCGTACACATTCTAAAAAGAATACAACCCAAAGCAAGTTTTGAAACGAAACAAGTCAATACACATAATCAAGACCTAACATTTTTTTTTTTCTAGTGATTACTCAATCTTCCATGTGTTAGTGAATGTTTTAATAAGATTAAACCATTGGCACATCCTTAAGACTGTGATGGCAACAACAACAATAGATATTCAAATTATTTTATGTTTGTTGAAGATAATGATTATAATATTATCTAATTATGCTGTCAACAAAATTACTGTTCAAATATATTATTGGTGTGAGTTACTTTGTGTTAAGATAATTATTAGCTCTAGTTTCTGCATTTAACCTTTCCTTAATGTCTAGGCAGTATAAGCCTGAGTATAAACGGCAGTGTTTCATCCTTTAATACATCTATAATTATGCAACTGCTGGGAAGTAAAAGTTCACTTTTGTTCTGTTGTTTTGTATTAATATTATAAACAGTGTACTGATTTTTCAATTTCAAGTTCTTTTCCTGATTTTTAAATTTCAAGTTCTTTTCCACTCCTTACCGTGTGTGTATATCAGCTTATTTTTTAAACAGGAAATGGAACTTTCCCTAATAGGCCTTCAGAATGCAGGAAAGACATCTCTGGTTAACGCCATTGCTGTGAGTAAACACTATATTTCTGCAACCCCTTTCTAGTATTTGTGTGTGGCTTTCTTTTAACTATAGTGCTTTTATGCTTAACAGACTGGAGGTTACAGTGAGGACATGATTCCAACTGTAGGTATCTTTTCCTCAAATAAAACCTGAATTAAGCATTCAATGATATATTTCTATGATATATTATTAGGGATTGTTTATGCTCTGAAACCAGGTTGGATTCAATATGCGAAAAGTTACGAAAGGAAATGTAACAATAAAGCTCTGGGACCTTGGAGGGCAACGGAGGTTCCGCACCATGTGGGAGCGTTATTGTCGTGGTGTCTCTGCAATTGTGTAACACCTCACTGTCACTTAACCTTCTCTCTCTTTTATATGTTATATAACTTTGTTCAATATTTACTTCTTAGATTGCCTCTACTTTTTAGTTCCAAGAAAATGCCCATCACTGTGCAACAACTGTTTCGTTTTATTCAGAAAAATAAATCCAGAAATAAAAACTGACCTCATTATCTTCCCCTTTAAAATATTTCTATATTTTTCAAAAGTATACTGAAATCACAGTTACACGATAATTTATTGTCGCAAAAGAATTCTAAAGTTGAAAAAGAATAAGATGCCTAGGATTAGGTCATCTCATTTATTTATAATAATAAATAATAGATACAATTACAAGAATGTGCTTACTATAATAGTATGTTTCTCAATACTCCCCCTCAAGCTGGAGTGAAGATATCAATCAAGCCTAGCTTGAACACATTAGATTTTAACAAGGTTGGTCCAACTGCTTTCGTAAAGACATCAGCTAGTTGACCTCAAGATTAAACTTCCACAGTGGATATAATGCTGCTCCTAACTTTCTCACAAATAAATGAAAATATGAACTGAATCAGAAGCAATCTCGATGGCTGCTTGGTTATCACAGTGGCGATAAAAAGTGAACGAAGCCATAAAATGTCACAAGAACCATGGGCCGTTGCTCTTTACTCAGATTCAGCAGAGGAACGGGAGATGATAGTTTGCTTCTTACTCTTCCATGAAACTATATTATTTCTATAGAAGGTTCAATAGATGTAGAACGACGATTAGTAGAACCAAAATAGTTTGCATCTGTAAAACATGAGATGAAAGAACAACCATTATTTGTATAGAATAAACCTAGGCCTGGACAAGATTTAATACACCGAAGAATCCAATGAACTGCATCCAAGTGGCATCATATTCCATTCAAAATGCCCAAAAGGGACAGTGAATGCCGTTTTGTATCTATCTTCTTCATGAATTTGGATTTGCCAAAATCCAAACTTCATGTCAAATTTTGAGAATATTTTAGCATTTGATAATCTTTGTATTAGATCTTGTTTGTATGGCAATGGGTATCTAATCCATTGTAACACATCATTGAGAGGCTTGTAATTTATTACAAGTCTCAGTACACCTCCTTCTTGTTCTAATTCAGAGGATTTCTGAACATAGAAAGCTGCATAGCTCCAAGGAGACTTACTTGGTCTGATAAGTTTCTTTTTGAGGAGATCTTTGATTTCCTCTATGCAATGTTTTAGTAATTTTTTATTCATCTGAATTGGTATTGATTTTGTTGGTATATTGTTTTCTTGAATATCCTTAACATAAGGAAGTTTCACAATATACTTGTTTCTTTCCCAGAAAGCATTGGGATGATCATAGCAAACTGCTGATTCCAGTTTTTTCGTGAAAAGAACAATTTCTTGTTGAATAGTTTTGTTTTTTAATTGTTCTTCAATTTTTCTATGAGCAATTTCATTTTTCAAGAAAAAAGGAGTTGGTTGGTCTTTCCTTTAATTATATTAAGTTCAGAAAAGACGGATAAAGTTTTTAAAAGATTTAGATCTTTTAGTTGTGGAGGGCTAATAAATTGAAAAACAATTTGTTTCTCCATGAAATTAGCCTGTGTACCTTTACTATCAACCTGGAATGGTTGAATTAAGTTTAAAAATGGAGTTCCTACGATTACACTTTGTCTAATATCTTTAACTAGGATGAAGGGTGTCTTAAGACAAACTCCTCCATTGCACACATGTGCATTGGTAAGTTTATAATTAATCTGAAGTTTTTTACCATTTGCAGTGCTTAATCTTTCTTTTGATTTTTTCAAAGTATTTAGTAGGGACAAGTCCTTCCTGAATACAATTAAGATCTGCACCCGAGTCGATTAGGGCGATGGTATCAATTTCATATTCTTTATTGATTATGATAGTTAATCTAACATGCCCTTATTGGTAATTTATTCTAGTTATTAGATTGAGGAAAGTATCATCATTTTCTATATCTTCCTGTTCTGATTCTTCTAATTGTTTAGATGAAGAAGCCTTTGATGTTGTTTGAGTGAGAGTTTGGTGACTTTATTTTTAAATCACTAATGTCTTTCTCACTATTCTTTTTTAATTCTTTTAGTTCTTGTCTAATTTGAATAACTTCTTGTTTTAGATCACTTATTGTGACATTTTTATCTTCTTTTTTAGGTTCAAATCTATCAAATATTTCTTTAAGGTTATAAGTAGTACTGTTAACCTTAGATTGTTTTTGCTCAAGATTTTCTCTTAATCTTATTAAATATTCTTTACGTTTTTCAGGATTTTCTATCTCATCAATTAGATCAATGAGAATATCCTGTTCTTTAGTGATAACATTAATAGATTTACAATTTTCTTTAATTTCTTCTTCTGATTCTTCAGGATCACTATCCTTATCTTCTCCTGAAGTATATATTTCATCAACTTGCAGTCCTTCTTCTTCTATATCAGATTCATCTGACTATAGTAGGTGACTCATAAGTTTTTTCTTAAAGTTTTTCAGAAACTTCTAATTTATTGATTTTTTGTTTCATAGGGCATTGCTTTGCATAATGGCCTATCCTTCCACATTTAAAACAAGCACTAGGGGACTTATTGGGAGAGTTATTATTTTTATTAGATTTGCTGGATGATGGCTGAAGCTATTTATCCATAAAATTTTGTGAGGGTCTTTTCTGGTTTGTCTCTGGTTTGTCTTAGAATTATTTCTAGGATGATTCCATGAAGGCTTCTTATAAAAGTTAGAAGTTGTCTTATTATTATTATTACTTCTTTTTCTGGCTTTCTTTTCCTTTTTCCTAGCTCTTGATGAAGGAGCTAAAGATAAAGAAGAGAAACCAAATTGTTCACAGAAAGAACCAAGCTCTTTCTTTCCTTCTAAATTTTCTTTTTTCATTTGTTGTTTTAGCCTAAGGTCAGTGCAGAGAGCAATACCTTCAGCTTATATGGTACTAACTATATTACCATATGTTAATTGATCATATGGAATAGTCCCATTATTTTGATATTTTAGTTTAGTTCTGATTTTATCTGCAAACAGGTTTGGAAGCCCCGATATAAATCTTTCTTTCCAAAATGGTTGATTGCAGTTATTTCTCATCGTAACTTTGGTGAGAAAGATATCTTTATATCATCTAAAATCTTGAAGTTTAGGACATCTTAGGGTAGCTAACTGGGTCCGCAAGAAATTGCAAAAAACATGTTTTCCCTAGTTTTTCAGTATCCTACCACGGATTTTAACAAAACTCAAAAATTTTATGAATTTATCCTGGTAGATACCAATTCAGCAATCTTCAAGCATCATCTTGATGCCTTTGACAAAACTGAAATAACTCATTCAACTTGCAGAATATTACAAATCCTCACGCCTACTGCATGGGGTCAAGATTTGTACAGGCCTAAGAAGTTTTCATTAACCTTCAAGCCTCCAACTTATAACTATTTCGATTACCAAACGACCTGGTACAATACATTTTATTTTCAAAATAAGAACTTCCGTCATACATGGATGATCTATTTTGATAAAAACTTTAATATAGATATTCCAGTATGGTTTTTTAGCTGGTGGGAATATCTAGGCCCAAGTCCAGAAATCTCCCCCCCTCAAGTTCTTGAAGGGTATAAGATCTTTCAGGAAAAAATCCGTCCTCCTGTACAACATCAAGGTTATTCTAAAATGTTCCTGTTCTATGGACATTATAGTTTAGTCTGGACAATATATTGGAAATTTGAGATCATCCCAAATAATAACTCTGTTCCATCCTTAGGACGATCTTTTCATATAAAATGGTGGGATGGTTCACATACTGAACATATCACACCCAAAGCAATTTAGAATTGGTTCAAACAACATCCTGCTATCTCCAGCTCAAGTTTAGGAGAAGCATCAAGAGACCTGCCGGACAAAAAAAAAATAATGCATCAACTTGCAACAGCCTCTTCAACATCTAAAGGAGAATTGAAGAAACATCTTCTAGCAGCTCTTTCAGAATTAGAAGATAATGAAGATGAAGATGAAGCAGAAGATTCTTCTGGTTCAGCAGCAGATCTAGGCCTAGATGATGATGATGATGATGATGATGAATTATTCAAGCCTACAGAATATTGAGGAGCATAGGAAACCATGTGATTCTGGTAGTGGATTTGTCTCCATACAGAAATCAAAGAGATAAAGTACCGAAAGTAGATTTGTCTGTACTCGGTACTTATAACTTGTGTCAGAAAGCAAGCACGCATGACAACCAAAAGACAGGAAAAAATAATTGCTACAGTAAAAAGTGGTCACTATTTGGCACTGTAGCAAGTAAAAAAGAAATCAACAGTCGACTCCCGTGGCCGACACAAAGAACTGTTCTCACATGGGTTCATTATCACTCTTGTAAGACAAATGCTTATTCCCTCTTTATATAAGGAAGTCAAATGCATACCCCAACTTAGGTTTTTACACCCCTTCTCTTCTGAAACTGTAAACCTCACCCATAACCTTGTTCTCCTAAGCCTCTTTGGAGTTCATCCAGAATATTCTCATTAATACTTTTTAAGTTTTTACTGATTTATCAATATATAAATTTTTTTTGAATTTTCATTTATCAAATTTTATTATTAATATTAGAATTTACTTATTGCTTGATAACTGTTTTATTTTCTATCTACTTCCTGGGTTGTATATGTGTGTGTGTGTGTGTGTGTGTGTGTGTGTGTATATCCTATTTTATTTTCCCCTTACATCCTATTTTGACACCTATATTTACACCTTGTTTTCAAAACACTACCTACGATAAATATTTTGACAAACCGACTGTTGGATTCAATACTTTTCTTATGCATATCATGTATATCAAAAATCATAGTGATCCAAAGGTTAGATTTTAATAAATGTCACTATAAAAAACTGTTATGTTTTTAATTAATAAAAATAAAAATAGTTCTTCAAAATGATATTTTTCAAAAACTAACCGTTGGATCACTCCGATTTTTTTCATACATGACAAACATAAGATAAGTATCTAATCTAACGGTCGGTTTCTCAAAATATTCAACCTACGATGGTATTTGAAAATGAGGTGTAAACATAGGTGTCAAAATAGGGTGTAAGGGGTATAGGACCCTATATATGTGTGTGTGTGTATATATATATATATATATATATATATATATATATATATAACAGTTCAGTTCAGTTATTTATTTATTTTTATGTAAAATCATAAACCGGGTCGAAAATAATGTTTGATTAAAATAAAAAGGGGACCGGACCGGTTCAGCGAAAAAAAAAGAAAAAAAAAAAACCATTCTAAATCGGTTGGTTTTGTTCAGTTCAGTTGGTTTCTTCGATTTGATTCGGCCCCTAATAGCATATGATTCTTGACCAGCAAAAGGAAGACGAAAAAAGAAAAAAAAAATGAACGAAGAAAAAAGCATACAGTCAGGGCCATCAAAATTTCTTTGAGGAGAAGGCATTAGTCGAGGCATTTTATATCCCATAAGATGGGCGTGGGGCGTAAGCCTTTCGAATTTTTAAATTTATATTTAAAAAATATTTAAAAACATATAAAAATAATATTAAAAGGTAAAAAGGTACAAAACAGTAAAATTTATTACAAAAAAATAAATATAAAGATATGGATTATATTCAGGACAACTCATTGAAAAAAAAAAAAATACAAGAAAAAAAATGAGAAAGTGGGTAACCGGTGAACACCATCCACCAAAGTTGAGTCACCTCCTGTCGTTCAGTCAATCTCTTCTATTTCGATTTCAAAGACATTACACAATTGTTATATTGTTTAATTTTTTTTTTATTCTGTTTTTTAGATATTATCTTTTGTTATCAACTTTTAATCGTGAATAAGTTATTACTTTTGTTTTTTGTTTTTTGTTTTTTTGTTTTTGTTTTTTTGTTTTTGTTTTTCTGTTTTGTAACAACTATTAATAAACCAAACTCTTGTTTGGCATAAGCTCTAGAGGTTGGGGCGCAAAAGACACACCTAGGGCGTAAGCTCCGGCTCCTGGATGTAAGCTTACGAGGAGTCTTGCCTAACTTTTAAGCCCCTTAGTGTTTTTTGTACACTTCGCCCCAAGGTGAACCTCGGGTGGCTGAGGCGAGTTTTCCTCATACAGCATTTGATTCACTCCTTTACCTTTTTCTACTTTCACGCTGAAACAAGTGGAGCCATAATTGGAAAGGGTCGGGATCAAGGGACTCAACTTTATACACAAGTTTTGATAATGCAAAACCCACCATTGGATTACAGGTTCATCTCAAACACATCATGCATGCTTGCCAAATATCATTTTAATCGGAGATTAGGAGCCACTCATTCATAAATGTGAGGTTTTTTATTGATAAAAAATGTGATTTTTTGAATCTGATGGCTATTGGTGTCCGACCAATGTGATATTTGGCATGTATGACATGCATGAGAAGGATATCTAATCGAACAATGGGCTTAACAAAACGTAGATCACACAAAACGTTGGTGAGAATGATGTAAAATCTGGTGTATAAAACTTGCCCCCTGATCCTGATCCATTTGAAAATCTGGAATCTTACAACCACTTATTCAAATCAACATACAGGCCGGGATCCAAGTTTTTTCCCTTTTCCTTTCTCTCATTATCTAAAGGGAGCACTATTGTATTTTGTACGATACCTTATTTAGGAGGGTGTGATAGCCCCCATGTGTCCATATGTTGTGGTGTCTTTCAATTGGATTCATTTTTTGTCCCACTTGTGATGAATGCAAATGCAGATATGTTGTTGATGCTGCTGATAGAGATAGTGTTACCATATCTCGAAGCGAGCTACATGACTTGTTGATGAAACCTTCATTAGCTGGGATTCCTTTACTTGTTCTTGGCAACAAAATTGACAAGTCAGAAGCTCTTTCCAAGCAAGCATTGGTGGATCAACTGTGAGTTTGGGAACCTTATAAGCAATCTCTATATTAATAAATCTTGATAATGATTTTTCTGGTAATTCTTTCCATTTTTCTCAATTTCCTTGTGTAATTTAACTTTTCTTTATGTTTTTTTGTGGGGTGGGTTTCAGAGGTCTCGAGTCAATCACAGATAGAGAGGTCTGCTCATACATGATCTCATGCAAGGATTCAATAAACATAGATGTTGTCATGGATTGGCTTATCAAACATTCAAAGACAGCACAATAATCCTATGGGGTGACTCTCTACATCCTATCTGAATGATCAAGGTGAAGGTCCTAGCTAGGCTGAAAGATGATAAAAAAAAAAAAAAAAAAAAAACATCCTAGGCCCTAGGGGAATAGCTCAACCCCCCATTATGTTGTAGTTGTGCTTCATTGAGTATTTTGTACATTGCTGGAACAGCCAAGACAAGTGTTTCATGCATTGTTTGTTCTTTTATAATTCTTTTTGGTTTGAATATTTCTGTATTTGAATGTTGTTAATTAGATTACAGATACTGTTGTATACCTGATTGGGTGAGATTCTATGAGTCCGATGTTCCATTGCACTTTTTGTATGTGAAGGGGCAAGTGTATTGACATTTGACAATCAACTTCAATAAGAATCAGGCCATCGGAATAATGCGCTTCGCTAGTGGGGGTGTTTATAGACAATGTTATAAATTGGAGAATGATGGAATTGATTTGTTGTGTGTGTGTGTGACATAGAATGTGTGATAAGTCTGTTGCGTTTATGATAGCATTTTAAATGAGCTTCCTCCGTATTTGTTAGAAGCAAGGTTATATATTTTAGGTTTAGGATTTCAATTGGTGATCGATGTCTCTTCGTTACCCTACAAACCTTTTTTTTTTTTTTTTTTTTTGAATCGTCAGAAGACCTATGTTTTCAATTGGGGAGATTATCTGATGAGACGTCTGCAAGTAGAATGCAATAGTGCGAATGGAGCTGGGCATTTAACGATATGAAACACCTAAATCGGGTAGTATCTAGTCTATAGGATCACTTCGATTGTGAATCGTGAACAAATTACTAGGGTTCTTTGCCACCCCTACCCAAAAAGAAAATCGTCCTTCAATTTTATTGAGTTACAACTTTGATCTTAACAAGATTCCAGGATAAAAAATAAATATAACTTCTTTTTTATTATTATTATTCTGTTACTCAAAATTCTTGGCTGTAAATTTTGAGTCTAGTGCACTACTTTGGACAGCAAATTTTGAGGTGGAAGAAGAATGCATCTATCTCAGCAAGCACAGACAGCTTAAATGAAAAGGAAAATTCTCCAGACAACCCTAAATATATTTTTTATTTTCATGGGGTCCAATTGAAAAAAAGTTATACTAAAAAATCCTATTAGGTTAAAAATAAAGTCAAATATTAGTGAAAGAATGTCTAATATACTCCATACAAATTTTCAACTATATTTACAATCTTTATCCTTATTTCGAGCGAAGAGATAATCTAACATATACTTTCTAGAGTTAGTTACACTTTTGTATCCTATACTTTGGGGGTATTTTTCAAACAATATGGAGATAAAGATCTCGTTAATTTAACCAGTTAGCCATTTGAATGACATATTTTTCCGTTTGAACAAAGCCTTTATCTTAACCCTGTTTGTCAGTTAGGATTCATGCAGCTATCGTCTATTCTACGTTAGCTTTCTGTCCACTTACTTAGCATCCATCTCCAATTTGTCCTTCATTAAAAATTTTTAAATTGCATGGTTATGAGATTGAGAAAAAATAAAGTATAGAGACCAAATTGAAGACACCCCAAACTACAAAGAATAAAAGTGCATTTAACCCTACTTTCTATATAACTGAAACATATTTAATTATGGGATATTTTTTTAATTTGAATCAAGGTAACCATATTTTATCCGAATTCAAGGTGCGCTTGAGGAGGCCAGTTAAGGGGACTATGGAAATGTCGACCTAAACTGCTCTTTCTTCGTGGCAAACTACTCAAAGTCTCCGAGGACGTTACCAAGGGTGGTGGGGTGTTTGGATTCGTTGTTGATCTAACAAAAGATCGACAACTCTTGATCTCCCTTGGATTTGCACCACATATATAAATAAAAAGGTCTTGCGGCTGATATTGCATAAAGGATAAAACGACCCTAAATGTGTCGTTTAGGAGAGGATGTCGTTCTATTAAGGTATTGCTGTGTCGCGTTCAAGAAGTTAGGAAAAAAACACACCATGTTCAATGCTCTCTCCTTCTTCCTGGTTTGTCCATATCCATTTCCATCTCTCTCTCTCTCTCTCTCTCTATATATATATATATATATATATATATATAGAAAAATGTTCTAGTGAGCATATGCGCACTTTAAGCTAAAGTAAGCAAAGAACACAAACCCTTGAATTGGAATCTTGAGATGAATCTTCCATTAAGTGAATGGGACTCCAAGGGCTTGTGCTATTTGCTGACTTTAGTTAAAGTGCACATATGCTCACTAGATCACTTATCTATATGTATAATATGTATTTATCTGTATATTTTGGTTTCATTTTAGGTTTGATTTTGTTGGGATGCAAATATAAAATTTTGGGTTTTGTAATCTAACTTGGGCTATTCAGATAGGCTTTATTTAGCCATCATGGATAAATGCCTGATTAATATAATGGATTGAATTGAGGCATAGATGAACCAAGCTTGGAGCCCAAAATGAAAGAAGTAGAATTAGGGTTGGACTTCGTTAGTAAGAATCAGGAGGTGAAAATAAGTCTAAGTGGCATCAGATTTTGACCAAGTCAAAATTAGTATATAGAGAGAAGCAGGTTCTATTAAAGATGAGTTAAACTTGCAGATTAAGTCTACTTGACTAAGTAAAAAATGCATGCAACTGGTTTCCTATTTTTATGGGACTGCTAACAAGAATTAAGGAGCAAACCAACAAGAGTGGGCAGCAAGCAATAACACGTGGGAGCACTAGCAGCTGTTGGGAATTTTTCTATAAATACCAGGCTTGGAGGCTTCAAGGAAGGACACTTCAACAGTCAAACATCAACACTATTTCTTCTATTTTATCAAGCTCCTAGCATTTAATTTCAACATTGTCTTTCAATTTCATAGTTGTAATTGCACTTTTAGTTTATGGTAATCTTTTTCATTCAATTTCTTCTCAATTTCATGGAATAGTTTGCTTTCAAATTTCTTAAATTAGCTTGCTTTCAATTTCGGTATCTAGTTAGTTTAAGCTCGCTTCTAAATACTTAATTTAGATTGTTTTTAATTGAATCGTTCTACTACTTTAATTCAGTTGCAATTTATTTATTTTTTGCACTTCATTCTTATCTTAATTAAAGTCCCATTGATTCGTCATGGGCAAGGAAGAACCCTGATAAAGTGAAGAACCCCAACCCTTTCACAATCGCCTACCATCCAATCTTGATTTTCAAAGTGGCTTATTGATCGGTTGGAAATCAATTTGATTGATTTCTTTGTGAAATTCTGAGGAAACTATTTCTTAAATGAAAAGGTTGCTTTTAATTACTCAGCCTTTAAATAGTGATCAGTTGACAGTTATGAAACATAAACAATCACACAGAACAATACCAGATATACGAGGAAAACCCTAACGGGTAAAAAACCTCGGGAGCACAGAAATCACTATGAAAGAATAACCATAGTACAAGAAAGGTAAAACTACCAACAACGACGCTTGAATCCACAAACCAGTAGAATCCCTTTCTTTTACAAGCAACCTGCGAGTCCACGCAGCCTTCACAGCATTTCCACCGTTTGAATCCACAAACCAAGCTCCACACACCGAAATTCACGATGCCAACGGAAATCCACCGTTCAACAGAACTCCACCGTTTATCAAACTCAAAGATTGAGGTTTTGTATAGCTAAGCTATAAGGAACTATGCATAAGGCGATAAAGGCAAGTCTAGAAGACTATGTATGCATAGTTGAAACAAGAGTGAAGCAAAAAGCTAGAGAAAACCTAGGGTTTTACTTGGGAGCTTTTTCAAGATACTTCACATACCCAAATAGAATAAGTAAGAGGGTATTTATAGTGGCAGTGAAAACCTAGGGTTTCAAACAAGTAAAAAGTGCAAGAACCCAAGAATTTTAGAAGAATTAGGTCAAAAATTACGAGTGGATCGATCCTACAAAAATAGCCGGATCAATCCAAACTCCTCTGCCACTAGGATCGATCCGGGCACGAAAGCTGGATCGATCCAATTGTGCAGAACACAAATAAGATCGATCCTACATAAAATGTCGGATCGATCCAAAATGTGCCATAGCCCAATATTGAATAATTTTCAATGAAAAAGGACCTATATGCACTTAAGGATCATTCCTAGGTGATTGGGGCAATATGTATCACCTATGATCATATAAACAACCTAGGTTTTAAGTCGAACTTACCTTCCTAGGAATTTAAAACCAAAACGAATTGTAAAACAAGCTTGAGCACTTGATATTATCGAGAAGATGCGTTTCTTTCGAGCTTGATGCAGTCACAGATCTTTCAGGGATTACTGGCTTGAGTTCAATCACAAACACCGGCTTTTGTCAGTCGAATTAGCCAACATATACACATGGTATACCTAACAAACTCCCCCTTTGGCAATTCGGTGACAAAACCAAATAAAAACAAAACAAGAAACGAAAAAACGATTCATTCAACAAGTGAAATGAATCTCCCCCGCTCTTGTACATAAAACGCTCAAGCACTCCCCAAAACAAAAAGAAACAAAACCTATACTAAGGCTTGAGAACATGAACCTGTTTTTCTGCACAAGATAAACAACCATACCTCGTGAAGGAATAAAGATTTGTAAAACACAGGTTATACAAGCATTAAGACAATCAAGCATTAAGTCAATTAAGGAAACATCATGCTCATGCTCATAGAAACCATTAAAGAAGAAAACAGATTAAATAAAACAAGACTTCATTTCATCAAATGAACAGTTCATACAATTCATTCAATAAGCATTTGAAAATGAAGTTAACATCCCAAAAACAAACTTCAAAAACATCCTAACAAACTTTAACATCCTAACAAACTTCAAAAGAACCTACAAACAACTAACAACTACTATTACTACTCCCCCTTTTTGTCACGAATGACAAAGGGAATACAAAAAGAACATGAAACATATAACAAGTCACTCAGCCTCATCACCACTGGAACCAGACTCATCCTCAGAGTCATCCCCAGACTTAGAACTAGACTCCTCTTCAGTAGGAGGAACAAGAGGATGGCGAACAACTGGAGGATCCGATGGAGTAGGCAGTCGAAGGCGACGCTCAATGCGCTGAACCCGATAATGAATCTGAACTTGAATTTCATTCTTCTCAATCTGATAATCAGTAAGTGCCTTAACTGACTCAAAAACACGACGCAGCTGAGCCGAAATAGAGTCCAATGTCGCATGTTGACGTGAAGAACGAGTAGTAGGCACTGGAGCTTCAGGATCCGGTGTAGAAGTAGCAGTACTCCGATCGAGAGACATAGCAGTGATAGCACCAAGAACCGGAGGCACACGTGAATCAGAGGCATTCACAGATATGGAATCCTCAAGACACATACGGGTTACCATAGCCCCGAAAGGAAGAGCAGAAGTACGACTGGGAGACATCACAGTCTTCCGCATACAGTCAAAAATCAACTTAGGAAAGTCAATGGACTTCCCACTCTTCATAGCAAACAGTAACTGAGCACGATCATCATGAAAATGCAAACGGTGACCCATAGGAACTAAGTTCCACCGTACAATCAAGTTTAACAACCTGTACTCCTCATGCAGATATCCTTGAACAAACTTGGTCTTGTAATCAGAGGAATGCACATACAGTTCATGAATGAGAAAGTCAAGCACAGGACCCTTACCAGAAGCAGGTGGAAACTGAAGTCGAGAAAGCCTGTTGCAACCCAAATACTTACCAATCCTTCCAGGAGTAATGGTAATAGCCGAACCACGAAACTGAGAGTGAAGAGCACCCTCACCAGACATAACAAAGCTGGCAAACTGATAGAAATCACGAACAAGCTCAGGAATGTAAAACTCAATCGGCTCAAATAATTTACTTAACTCGTATGAGACAAGGCGCCGAATGATTGGGTTATCCGCACCGAGACTGACATTATCCACCTGACGCTCACAAGAGATAGGACGATTGAGCCACGGATCAGCGGAAACATCCCTATGTGGTGACGAAGGCGGAGAGTCACCAAGATCAGGATTAGGAATATCCTGATACTCACGGTTACGAGAACCACGACCTCTACGAGGCGTACCAGCCCGAGAAGAAGACGCACGAGACGTGCGGGCACGCTTACTAGTGCCAGAAGAACTTGCACCACCCACCATGAGAACCACAAGAGCAAGGATAGCCAAGAAAGCCATGAACACTCAATCCGATCAAATCTAGGGCTTGTAAATATGGAGAGGAATGAAGGGAGATAAGAGGTTCTTTGAGAGAGAGAGAGACGGCTATGAAGCACAAATAAAACCCATAAGAGAAACCAAACATATAGGCTACGCGGGAAGGGGAAAAGACACACTTTTAAAAATCCCGAGAATTGGATCGATCCGGCAAAATATGTAGGATCGATCCAAACCTCTCTGATCAGTGGATCGATCCGGGAAATAATGTAGGATCGATCCAACAGCCTCTGATTAGGGGATCGATCTGGAAAAATATGCTGGATCGATCCTCCCCTGTTTTGTTTTAAAAACAATTGAATAAAAACAAAAGGATCAAGGGAACATTTTTTATCTAAAGAGACATGAGCAAGAATGATTGAAACAATTTAAAACATGGCTATAATCATGAGATGAATTAAACTTGAAGAACAAGCATTCTAAACATCCAATTTCTAAAAAATGTAACCCATGATAAACTCATTAATAAAAACCACTTGAAATCATGAGAGTCAAACCAACCGATTTCACTTCTGAAGACAAGTGAAAGCCCTCTAAAAAGCAAGAACGAGAAATTACATTTTTTGATATTTCAAACATGTATTAGGGAGAAGAGAATTGACAAGAGCTCAAAAACAATAAGAACAAGCTAGTATTTCAAATACAACTTTGAGAAGTTTTGGCTCTTTTCATAATCATGACACTTTTGTGCCTTCAAAAATATGGCAAAATGCCTTTTCTCACAGAATATTTCTTCGAAGAACTCTTTTCATTGGCCTTTGAACAATTTTTCTCATAGTTTTTCAAGTTGTAAGAAAAATTTGAATTAGCATTTGAAACGTAACAAGGAGCTCATCATCAAATAGAATGAAATACTTTAAAAGTAAGGAGGTGAGAAGGTGCAAACATTGGCACAGCATGTTTGGGCTTTAGAAGAGGCTTTCGATTATCGGTCAACTCATGACATCAAAGATTTTGAAAAAATAAGATAGCATGAAAACATTTAATCAAAATTATTGATAGAATTCATGTTAAGCAAGATAGCAAGCAACCTCTTCGAAAATAGATGAGGTTTAAAAAGAATCAACAACATTCAACCAAATGCTCATAAAGATGATATGAACCCAAAAATCTTTTGAAAATTAAACAATTAAGAAAACTAAAGATAGAACAAAAAGAAAATGCATTCATAACAATAACTCCCCCTCAAAGAGATACCTAACGAGAAAGAACCACTGAGGTTCCTTACTAAAGATAGTTTAACGTCTTTTCGGACGCAAGGTAGTTTAACGTCGTTTCGGACGAGAGGAAGAACGAGAACTCAATCAATAGAGTAAACACCCAAAGATTTTCGAAGATATTCAAACCTAAGACCATCTAAGGGTTTTGTAAAAATATCAGCAAGTTGGGATTTAGTAGGAACATACACAACAGACAGGACACTATCTTCAACAAGATTTCGAATGAAATGATAACGAATGTCTATGTGTTTAGTCCTAGAATGCTGAACAGGATTTTTTGATATGTTGATAGCACTTTCATTATCACAGTATATGACAAGATCAGAGTCAAGAATCCCATAATCAGAAAGCATTTGCTTCATCCAAAGAAGCTGAGTGCAACAACTTGCAGCAGCTATGTATTCAGCTTCGACAGTTGACAGAGATATAGAATTTTGCTTCTTACTATGCCATGACACAAGAGAAGTTCCAACATAGAAGCAACCACCTGAAGTACTCTTTCGATCATCTACATTTCCAGCCCAGTCGGCATCGGAATATGCAGCCAAGTTAGGGTTAGTATCAAAAGAATACCAAATACCATAAGTCAACGTCCCACAAATGTAACGAATGATGCGTTTAACAGCATGTAAATGAGTCTCTTTGGGACAAGACTGAAACCAAGCACAAACACCTACACTGAATGAGATATCAGGACGACTTGCCGTGAGATACAGCAAACTACCTATCATGCTACGGTATAAAGTATGTTCAACATCATTACCACTCGAATCTTTGCCTAACTTAGTGGTAGTGCTCATAGGAGTGCGAGCATGTTTAGCACTTTCAAGACCAAACTTCTTAATCAACTCTCTAGCATATTTAGATTGACAAATGAACAATCCATCACTAAGTTGACGAATTTGAAGACCTAGAAAGCAAGTGAGTTCACCTACCATACTCATCTCAAATTCAGATTTCATTACCTCAGAAAAAGCATGAGCTAACTCACTTGAAGTAGACCCAAAAACAATGTCATCTACATAAACCTGGGCTACCACAAACACATTTCTGACAGTCCTAATGAACAAGGTACGGTCTACTCCCCCTCTAGAGAATCCCTTCTCCTCTAGATAAGTGGTAAGTCTTTCATACCACGCCCTAGGAGCTTGCTTCAGACCATACAAAGCTTTTTTCAGCTTATAGACATATCTAGGATAATGAGGATCCTCAAACCCTTTGGGTTGTTCAACAAAAGCTTCCTCCTTTAAGAAACCATTCAGAAAAGCACTTTTAACGTCCATTTGATATAGCTTAAACTTCAAATAACAAGCAATGGATAGTAAAAGTCTAACAGACTCAAGACGAGCCACAGGAGCGAAAGTTTCATCGAAGTCAATACCTTCCTCTTGGGTGTATCCTTGAGCTACTAACCTAGCCTTATTCCGAATTATGATACCACTTTCATCAGATTTATTCTTGAAAATCCACTTGGTACCAATAACATTTTTATCCGAAGGCCTAGGGACAAGATCCCAAACATCATTCTTAGTGAATTGACCTAACTCATCTTGCATAGCAAGAATCCAGTTTTCATCAGTTAGAGCCTCTTTCACATTCTTAGGTTCAAAGGAAGAGGTGTAGCAAAGATGATTTACCTCATTCTGAATTTGCCTACACGTTCTCACACCTTCACTAACACTTCCAATAATGTCAGTGGGTGAGTGTCTCTTTTGAACCCAAGTAGGGTTAGTAGGAGATGATTGAGAATCAAGAAGTTGAACAGAATCATCCTCAATACTAGAAACATTAGGGGTGTCACATTCCTCATCAACAAATTGATCTTGAGGTGTGTTTTGACTATCATCAATAGTCACATTAATCGATTCCATGACAGTAGATGTCCTAAGATTAAAAACTCTGTAAGCCCTACTATTCATAGAATATCCTAAGAAAATCCCATCATCACTGCGAGAGTCAAATTTCCCCAAATTTTCTCTATCTCTCAAGATGTAGCACTTACTTCCAAAAACACGAAAGTATTTAAGATTAGGCTTCTTGCCTTTCCACAACTCATAGGGAGTTTGAGAAGTACCAGGCCTCACATAAACACGATTAACAGTGTGACAAGCAGTGTTAACCGCTTCAGCCCAAAAGTGTTTAGCCACTTTATTCCCTAAGAGCATGACACGAGCCATCTCTTGAATTACTCTATTTTTCCTTTCAACAACTCCATTTTGTTGAGGAGTTTTAGGAGCAGAGAATTGATGTTGTATTCCATGATCATCACAGAATTCAGTAAATTCGGAGTTTTCAAACTCACGACCATGATCACTTCTAAGTCTAAACACTTTTCCTATGGAGTTTCCTTTCTCATTTTGAGCCTTTAGGCAAATAGCCTTGAATTTATCAAAGGCTTTAGATTTATCTCTCAAAAAGGCCACCCAAGAATAACGAGTGAAGTCATCCACAACAACAAGAATATATTGTTTTCCACCTAGACTTTCTGTCCTCGTCGGACCCATTAAATCAACATGAACTAATTCCAATGGTCTAGAAGTACTAACGACATTAGTCTTTTTATGAGACACACGAGTTTGTTTTCCCTTTTTACAAGGTCCACAAACACTAGAACTTGAAGACTTGGCTAGTTTAGGCACTCCATTGACAAGTTCTTTGTTTATCAACTTATCAAGATCTTTGAAATTCAAATGACCTAACCGTTGATGCCACAGTTCAATATCATCAACTTTAGCACTGTTACACTTTAAAGAGGTGTTAGCAAGTAAACCATAACAGTTATCAGAAGTCCTTTCACCTTGCATGATAATTTTACCATTTTCATTTAACACAGTGCATAAACATTTAGTAAAGTTGACAGCAAAGTTGTCATCACACAATTGACTTATACTTATTAGATTAGCCTTAAGACCATCAACATACAAAACATTTTCAAGCTTAGGAAAGCCTGGGGCTTGAACAATTCCTTTCCCAACAATATTTGACTTACTCCCATCACCAAAAGTAACAGTCCCACCCTTACAAGAGTCAAGATGAACAAAGAGGGACTTGTCACTTGTCATATGCCTAGAGCACCCACTATCAAAGTACCACTGAGAAATATCTTGTGCGTGCCCACTATCAAAGTACCACTGAGAAATATCTTGTGCGTGCAAAGCAGTGTATATGACCATACATCTCAGATTTGAAGATCTAACCCAAACTTCCTTAGTCTTAGAATTAGCTTTGTGGTTAGACACAACATTGGATTTTATATTGGAACCATTAACCTCTTGACCCCTTCTCCAATTCATGCTTGAATTAGTCAATTTCTTGACTTTTTCATTTAACATTTGAGATTTTCTTAACAAAGCATCAATTTGACTTTTAACACTCCCATTTTTATAACTTATGTAGTTCTTCTTGGGAAAAGTCATGAGTTTGTAACAATTGGGTCTAATATGTCCTTTGACACCACAATAGTGACAAATAGGAACAAATGAGGATTTGGGAGTAACATACCTACGAGAAGTGGGAGTAAATTGATTGGAAGATTTGCCTTTGTCAATCTTAGCTTTTGGAGCTTCGATATGAACATTAGAGGTTTTAACCTCTTGAGAATTAAAACCTAAACCTTCTTTGCCAGAATTACCCTTAACAGTACCCAACAGTTGATTGAGTTGGTCAGATCTTTTGTCAAGTTTGATTCTAAGGTGACAAGCATTATCAAGTTCCAATTTGAGATTGGCAATAAGAGAGAGATACTCTTTCTCTTTTTCAGACTTAAGTGAAACCTCACTTTCCAATGACTTAACCCTTTTGGTCAACACAGAGTTTTCTTTTTCAACTAAAACAAGTTTTTCAGAAAATGTAACTCCTTGACCTTTCAATTGACAAACACTTGATTCAAAAACAATGATATCATATTTCAATGAATCTCTTTCTTTAACAAGATTCTTGAGCTTAATGGCCAAATTAACATTTTTCTTTCTAAGTTTCATGGCATCATCAAACAATTCATCATAAGCAGACTGAAGATTATCATGTTCAAGACCATGATTATCATCCTCTTCAGATTCTGAGGATTCATTAGATTCAATTATGACAGAAGTAGATTCAACATATCCATTAGACGACTCGCCTAATTCAACAATAGTATTCAAGTCAACAGTAGACACAACAAAAGCAGTGAAATTTTCAAACTCTTCAAAATCAATGCTTGATTCATTCACTTCTTCCTCATTGTCACTAAGAGTAGCACAATTAGCTTGATTTTTAGATCTATTCTTACTCTTTTCAGGACATTCAGCAGCTCTATGACCTTATTCATGGCAATTAAAACATTCATTCCTAAAGTTGGTCACAGGTTAAGATCTTTTGACAGTAGAGTTGGACGAAGATCCAGACTTGTTGAAATTTCCTTGTCTAGAGGGATTGCCCTTTTTAAACTTGAGATATTTTTTGAATTTTGCAAAAAGAGCAATATCCTCATCATCAACATTCAACTCATCATCAGAAATAGAACTATCTTCCTTAACAGACTTTAAGGCAATAGATTTAGACTTTTTAGGTTGCCTCAAGGTCAATTCAAAAGCTTGAAGAGAACCACAAAGTTATTTTACTCTAATCAAGTCCACATCTTTGCTCTCCTCTATGGCAGTGATTTTGGGTTGAAATCTGTCAGGTAAAGACCTTAAGATTTTATTCACTACAACTTTGTTAGCAATAACCTCACCAAGATTAAAGGAGGTATTAACAATGTCATTCAACTTAGCATAGAAGTCAGAGAAAGATTCATGATCCTCCATTCTAAGTAGTTCAAAGTTAGAAGTTAAAATCTGAATGCGAGATTTTCTAACTTGTCGAGTACCCTCATGGGTAACTTGCAAGACATCCCAAGCTTCTTTCGAAGTGGTGCATGTCATTATCCTACGATATTCTGAACCAGATACACCATTAAAGATGGCGTAAAGACCTTTGTTATTCCAGCTACTCATTTCTAGGTCAGATTTATCCCATTCCTCAATAGGTTTGGGAACAATAACAGAATCTTTCAACACGGTAGGACGATTCCAACCAGATTCAACTAACATCCACACTCTATCATCAATAGACTTTAAGTGAATCATCATTTTAGATTTCCAATAAGCATAATTTAAACCTTCAAATAATGGGGGTCTTGAGTTTGAGCCACCTTCTTTCAAGAAATCCATCTCCTCAAAAGCAGGAACACACTCAGATATTTAAACCTTACAAGTGAACCAGCTCTGATACCAATTGAAATTCTGAGGAAACTATTTCTTAAATGAAAAGGTTGCTTTTAATTACCCAGCCTTTAAATAGTGATCAGTTGACAGTTATGAAACATAAACAATCACACAGAACAATACTAGATATACGAGGAAAACCCTAACGGGTAAAAAACCTCGGGAGCACAGAAATCACTATGAAAGAATAACCATAGTACAAGAAAGGTAAAACTACCAATAACGACGCTTGAATCCACAAACCAGTAGAATCCCTTTCTTTTACAAGCAACCTGCGAGTCCACGCAGCCTTCACAGCATTTCCACCATTTGAATCCACAAACCAAGCTCCACACACCGAAATCCACGATGCCAACGGAAATCTACCGTTCAACGGAACTCCACCGTTTATCAAACTCAAAGATTGAGGTTTTGTATAGCTAAGCTATAAGGAATTATGCATAAGGCGATAAAGGCAAGTCTAGAAGACTATGTATGCATAGTTGAAACAAGAGTGAAGCAAAAAGCTAGAGAAAACCTAGGGTTTTACTTGGGAGCTTTTTCAAGATACTTCACATACCCAAATAGACTAAGTAAGAGGGTATTTATAGTGGCAGTGAAAACCTAGGGTTTCAAACAAGTAAAAAGTGCAAGAACCCACGAATTTTAGAAGAATTAGGTCAAAAATTACGAGTGGATCGATCCTACAAAAATAGCCGGATCGATCCAAACTCCTCTGCCACTAGGATCGATCCGGGCACGAAAGTTGGATCGATCCAATTGTGCAGAACACAAATAGGATCGATCCTACATAAAATGCCGGATCGATCCAAAATGTGCCATAGCCCAATTTTGAATAATTTTCAATGAAAAAGGACCTATATGCACTTAAGGATCATTCCTAGGTGATTGGGGCAATATGTATCACCTATGGTCATATAAACAACCTAGGTTTTAAGTCGAACTTACCTTCCTAGGAATTTAAAACCAAAACGAATTGCAAAACAAGCTTGAGCACTTGATATTATCGAGAAGATGCGTTTCTTTCGAGCTTGATGCAGTCACAGATCTTTCAGGGATTACTGGCTTGAGTTCAATCACAAACACTGGCTTTTGTCAGTCGAATTAGCCAACATATACATATGGTATACCTAACACTTTGCTTTCTTCTGATCAATCAGCACCCGGGGTCAATTGGATTGGCTTACATTGAACCAATTTGGTTCTGGCACGTCCGTGCACCTCGCGAAAGCCAATTTGTGTGCAGACATATTTTGGGAGTTTTGGGGTTTGATTTTAGTTTTAAAAGAGAGATGGTGGGTGGCTTGCCGGAGTAACCATGGATCGCCGAAAAAACTAGAGTTTGCCAGTTGAGACTCCCAAAATTTTTGAGTGATGAAGAACAACCCCATTCCCATTGTGCTTCATCTTTTGCCTTCTATTCATCCTTGTAAGGTTTGAACCTACATCTTATCAATGACAGCTTGAATAATGGAAGCTTTGCTCTGTATAGGTAGATCTTTAAAAACCAACTGCCTCAATTTCGAACATTGGATGCATGTATTCCTTCTTTCATCTCTTCTTCCCAACTTAACAAGTTTCATTTTTTTAGAGAGAAAGCAAGCATTGTCGTTTTCTCTAGAAAATGGAAGAGAAACGGTGAGAAAGTGTGACATTGGGATTTCCTATAGACCTGTCAAGGGATCAAGATGTGTTGATGCATAGTTGGATGAGCGACACGCATGCCACAATGGCAATTGCACGGCTTACAAAGAAAACACATTTTTTGGGCGTCGTTTTCGGCATTCCATCATACGTTAACTCGGTTTACGTTGAAAAACATTTTTTGTTTTCTCTTACTCTCTCTAATGCTCCTCTAAATCTTTTGTTTTCTGACTCTCTTTAACCTCGTGCAATGGAGGGGTTGAAGATGGAAGGGCTTTATTGCAGTTGTCCATGTTAAAAAAAAAAAAATTTGTATTATCTAGGATTGGATAACATTGTGTCAAACAATTACTTAAAGAATAAAACAGATTGTATATCAATTCTGTAATGTACAAATTATATACCAATTCTAATAAAGAATAAGATGAAGTATAAGAAGACTACTTGAATAATAATTCTATCAAACCAAAAAATTATTCAAGTAACAATTATATAGAAATAGAATGCATAAAATAAATAACTTGCAAGTTTTTGTAGAATCTGTAGCAGAAATTGTTAAGAAACTTGATCAAGGCAAGTATTGAACACTTTGTCCTTAAGACATAATACGCTCATCCTATTGGTGCTTAGAGTTTGATGGACGTCTGCCTTCCAGGATACAATGATCACGCCTGCAGAGAAAGTACTGCAATTTGCGGACACAGCGAACCAGAACAATGCCTATCTCTCTCTCTTTCTAAAAACATATCTAGACAATAAAAGAAGACTCAATAAAATCGGATGAATGGACTCTGAACCCGTGGCCTATTTATAGACTAATCGGTGCCCCTTTGTGAAGTGCAAAAGGGCACCAATATAGACACGACCCTTTATGAATAGTTGCAAAATCAGACACAACCCTTCACCATTGTAGAACAGTCATGAATGTTCTGGGTTGACCCAAAAAGATAATGGGTTGGTCTAAATGACCCCACCCCACCCAACGGGCGGGCGCGTGCATGTGTGGTTTGGATCAAGCCCAAGTTTGGGTAGAACTCTCCCCTCACAAAACTTTGGTACCTCTTGGGGCCCAACCTATAGGTCCAATGTAAGGGTATATAATCTGTAACGCCCCAACTTGACATCCGTATAGACCCTTCCGGATAGGTCGAAAAGTGTCAAGATGGAAATACAAACTATTCTGCTCATCCATATTTCCTCACGAGTGATAAAGAATATATATTTAACAATATGAAATGACATGTACATGCAGTATGTCCCAAACACTTACATAAAATAATAATACAAATCATAATAATGCCAACAACTCTAGCAAGTGGTCTATGCCACATACAGTGACTAATCCCAATAATTAAAGAATATATATATATAATAATAATACATATCTCTTAATCATGCAAGTAATAATGCAGAAGACTACCATGAAGCTATCCAAACAATTCTCAAGCGGAGGATTATGCCAATCCAAAGATGCACCCCAGTCAACTTGCAATCTGCTCCATAAAATAAGTAGGAATGAGCCTGGAATTGCTCAGTAGAAATAATATAACATTTACCAATTAACAATAATACTGGGATACATGGAATATGTAAATAACATAGTTTTCTCATAATTGTTATAAAACAATATATAATTATGATTCTAACCTGTGTGGACTTTCAATGAAAACCATCAAACCTTTCCATTTGTTCAAAATGCTTTCGTATTTAGTAATCCATTTCCATTCTATTTGTTCACAGTCCATATCCGTCAATTCATCCATTTGGCTCACGAAAGTATCAGTAGCTGTCTTTCAGGTTAACAAACCCCTAGCACAGCATTCTAAAATATAACCACGACAGGTTCTTCCTCGAGGGTAAGCCACTTGCATGGGCTATTTCCTTCGGGTCCACTCATAGGCTCCACCCAGGACACTATACCCTTATAATTCCTTCGGGTCCAACCTAGGACACTACACCCTTCTGAATACTGACTGAGCCAAAATATATACATTCTATGCATTTCATTGCATAACATTTCACATTTGCCAACCAAGCATAAATCATTTCGAAAAGCATATAGAGACAATTATCAAAGCATCATTTCATAAAATTTGCATTTTTCAAATATGAGTTTAAGAAATCAATTCATATATCATCTCCAAATCCATATAAAACAATTCACAAGACAAGTTACCTTTACAAAATATATTCATGCACCATTGCTTATAAATATCATTTCCATTTCCCAACATTCAGTTTAGTAAAAATCAATGGAATAACTATTTAAAATATCTCTTAATCTTTTTTATTTATAAATCAGTTCATAAAATCAGGCATATGATTTATAAAACCAAATGTCTCAATTCGGGTTTATATAAACAGTGCCAATGCCCTTTCAATATTTTCTTTGAAATAATGAAATAATTAGGTCATTCCCGTGTGTTAGCCCTAAGGTCAATTGAATTGACCATATTTTGATGATCGTCAAACATTACTTTAGTTACTAACAAATGGTTAAGTGTTTTTATCTCCATAGTATCAAAGCCAAATCTTGTTGGAGCTCATCAACTCACTCAAAGCTTCCAAAGTGTGCAAATATGCAAGACATTGAATCATGGAGCTGGAGGATGACATCTTGAAGTCATTTATTGAAGACCTTTGAAGACAAGATGTTTAGGATCCTCTTTGTAAGGCTCCTCATTTGATTGAACTTGTATAGCTCAACCAAAACGTTTTCTCATGTTGCATTAGCATTCATTGACCTTAGAAAACTTGCAAAAATGCTTTCGAAAACTTTAGTTAACTATATTAGATGTATTAAGTTGAAATAGACTTAGAAATTTCAAGTTTTTAGCTCAAATGTATGCTTAGTCGACTAAGCAACATAGTCTAGTCGACTAACCATGGTTCAGAAGCTATGTTCTTGAAAAATCTAAGTTTAGTCGACTAAACATATTGATTAGTCGACTAATTATAATGTGGTTATTGTGGACCAGCCTCGTGGCGGGGCTTTAGATGGTGTGAGTCCACATCATCACCGGGCGATGTGATTAGGGGGGGTTTAGAAATCAAACAAAGGAGTCGCCACCTTATTTTTAAGGAATAAGGAAACCATAAAAATGTTTTATTTTAAAACAAAACAAACTCCATTTTCAATGAAAAGACAGTCTACAAACCAGAGTTGGATCCGGGGGCTAGGTTACGACGTGGGAAGGTTCCAAGCTTTCACTCGTAGGCACCCACCTCGCCCTAATTAAAGGACTTCTAATTTATTTGGGCTATTTAAATTTCTCAATGCAAACAATCCTAAATAATCTAATCAACCAAAAAATAGTGATATAAATGCATTATCTATATTAGTTATATTAATAATAATAAAAAAATACAAACAAACCCTAAGAACCTAGGACACCCTACGGGCATCCTAGGGCGGACTTGAGCCCTATTAGCGCCTACGTAACTTACTAGTATCACCCAGCAAGTATCAAAGTCCACGTAGTTCGACTACCCTAGGACTCTCCTATTGTAATCGATCACATCATCGAAGGTATTTCAACCTAATTCAAGACTCTAACTTCGAGAGTTTTTATTCTTTCAAAATCATTTATTTGAAATCATTTCAAATTAAAAGACATTCATAAAATCCAAATTTTCCAAATAATTCTTATCTTTAGAATTCAATTCCTATTGAAAATCTTTTTCAAAGATTTTCAAGAAAACAAATCATATGGAAGGAATTTCATTCCAAAGTAAAAATCTTTAAAACATTTCAAATCTTTTTGAAAATCATTTAATAATCAAATATCTCATAAAATTATGTTTATTTCATAAACATTATATCAAAATCATTTTTAGAAAATCTCTCGAAGATAGACAATCAAATCGATTAAAATACTCAAATCTGAGTATGACTTTTACAACAAAGGAAATTCCTAGGGAATGTCAAGTGACCTTCCTAGCCTAGGGTCTCTAACTAGCCCTAAAGTTAATCTAAAAACCTAAAAATACTAATGCAATGCATGCTGAAATTTAAACAAATAAGCATGTAATTAATTCTAAAAATGCATGAAAATGCTCATAAATGCACACTAACAAATCTATGTGAACCTAAGCATATTTCTAAGTTGGATCTGGCCTTAAAATGATTTTTAGAATAAATTTAAGGACATAAACAAATCTGGACAGATTTGAATATGTACCTTAAATCACTCTAAAAACCACGAAAACAAAGAATAAAAAATGTGAAAATGTCCTAGCATGCTTTCTACATGAATATTTTAAATTACTATGCAAAAAAACATGTCAAAAATTACACCAAAATATGCTTAAACGATTGATTTAAACATAAGGGAAGGATCTCACCTTTGCACGCTCCCTCGTACACATTTTATATATTCAAACCAATAAATTCAAGTCGAGTACTCAAATAATCATAAAAAAATCACAAGGGAAGGATCTCACCTTTGCACGCTCCCTCGTACACATTTTTCATATTCAAATGATCAAATCCATGGCAAGTGTTTAAATAATCATATAAAACATAAACAAAAAGACTCAAGACTCATCACATGTCGAATTAACATACTAATATACTCATGTTACCATTAAAATCATCAATTAAACATCGAGAGATTCAAATAACAATATGAATACACCAATATTTACTCTAAACATGCTTACACATAAAATAACAACAAATCTAACCCTACTTATGCATGCATACATAAAATTACGACAAAACTAACTAATCCTAAACATGCATACTAACAAAAATCACAACAATGCTAACCTAATCATACACATCAACCCTAACATGCATATTCACATAAAATAGTAACTAAGCTTAAACAACCCTAAACATGCATTCTAACATAAAATAATAACTAAACTAAACAACCCTAAACATGTATTCTAACATAAAATCATAATAATGCTAGTTCTAATCATGCATCTACATATAAACAACAATAAAACTAATTTTAATCATGCATCTACACATAAAATCATAACAAAAACTAATCCTAACATGCATTTAATCACAATAAAAGACACCCTAACATGCTTACTAACATACACTCATAATGAAACTAACCCTAATCATACATGCTTACACAAAATAACACCAAGACTAACCCTAATCATACATATGACATGAAATAACGAATAAAACTAACCCTATCATGTTAAACATACTCATAGTAGAAAGAAAAGGAAGAGAGAATCCATCTTTATATGAAAATCAAGAGGACTTACACCATAGCCTCATAAACCTATGTAAGAAATCATGAAAAATGAGGGTCAAGGTTAAGGATTTACCCTTCGATCTCCTTCTTGGCTAGCCTCCTTCAAGCTCCTAGCCTTGAGTTCTTACCCCTTCAATGGTGTAAGAATGAAGAGCCCAAAAAATCTGTAGCCTCCTCTCCCAAAAACCCTAAAATTCTCCTCATTTTCCTCTCTAACTCCATAGTGCAGTATATATAGAGCTAGGGTTCAAATCCTTGAATGGTTAGGATTTAATTCTCTAAAAATGATCCTAGGGTTTAGGATTAATCATGCTAGGGTTTGCTAGCTGAAAATTCTTCAAATTTATTCCAAAAAAACAAACCAAATCGGCCAAAACAAGTGGGAAAGTTTCAAACATGCCAAAAATACAAAATAGGCTCGAACATGCTGGTGACCATCCTAGCCTGGACGGCTGGCCGTCCTGGGCTGGACGGTTGGCCGTCCTAGCTAGGACGGTCACCGTAGTGACTTCCCAATTTTTTCTTCCCCAAATTTTAGGGTTTTCATATTTTGGCCATATTTTGGTCAAATTTGATCCAAATCTGATGGTTCAGGGCTCAAAACGACCGTGTTTTGATCCTCCATAATTTTAGAATGTTTTTGGGTTAAAATCAATTGACCATGGTCAAGGGTTTTAGCAAAAAGCTAGCCAATTGACCCGGTTGTGCCAAAATTGGTCATATGACCATTCTTTGTTTTGTAAAATTGATCAATTAGGCTTGCACCACTTCTAAAAACATGGTTTTAATATGAAATTGGTACTTGAAAACATGTTTTGAAAATCTTTCATTTTGGTAAAAATGACCAATTCACAGTCGATTTGAAAGAAACCCTGATTCAGCTCATCCTTACCCGTGGGATCGATCTTGGGAGAATCTATCCCAACCATTCAAATGTTCAATTGGCACTCCAAATTCACTCTCCACATCCAAATAAACCTCATGAAACAATCCGTTTCGAATTCGGAGGTCATTCGGAAATTATACGAGAAAAAGGACGAAAATGCCCTTCAAGTCGCAAAAACCCTAATTACCTATCGAGCTCTTATCAGAATGCTATGAAAATTTATAGGGATGTTCTAAAACACCTCAAAAGTCAAATGCAATACAAATGGGTTGATTCCAATCCAAATGTACACATGAAATAATGAGTTGTCCTTATCCTCAGAAAAGGGCAATTTGGTCAATTTGGCCTTTACAAGGCCAATTCCTCACCCAATGATCAGCTATTCTAGTTGATCATTTGTATGAACACATAATAGAAATAATTGGTAAAAATGGGGTGTCCACAGTTATTAGTCGACTAAACACCCTTGCCTAGTCGACTAAAAGCAGCCCAGTAGCAATAGTTAAAAATGCAGAAGAGCTAGTCGACTAAACACCCTTGCCTAGTCGACTAACTGTGCCCGAGAAATTTTTGAAAACAATTTTTAACTAGTCTAGTCGACTAACCAAATATGCCTAGTTGACTAACCGAGCCGAGTTTTCAAAACCCACTTGTTTTAACCTGTCTAGTCGACTAATCACAGTTGCCTAGTCGACTAATCGAGCTCGGGAACAAAATTGCTTTGATTTTGAACTGGCTAGTTGACTAACCCTCTTTGCTTAGTCAACTAATCGACCAGCAATTTCAAAACGACTCTTTCTATTTTGGGGTTTTTGAACATTAAATGCACCATGCTCTTCTCTTCTCCTTCAATGGGGTTCTAGCTCATATCAAACGGCCATATCAGACCTTCAGGGCTATTTAAGAGGTTTGTTCCTCATTTATTTACAACACTCCAACTCTAGTTATTATCATTTATTGTAAAGCATTCATTGTTCAAGCTTTTCTCTACCAAACTCTTGAGCTATATTAGTCAATCACTTGAGAAGCTATTTAATTGTGCTATACTTGTATGAATCAGCTTATTTGAAGTATTTATTGTACACACCTACTCTTGTAATCTTGTATTTTTCAAGTGCTCTTTGTGAGACTTGAAGTGGTGTTCTTTGTGAGCACATTTTGGGGGTTCTTAGTGAGCCATTTGTTGAAGTTCTTTGTGAGCTTAGGTGAGGATCTTCCACCTGGGATAAAGAAGATCGTGTAAAGGTTTCTCCACCTTGAAGGAGCTAATCCTTAGTAGATTGTTGGAAATCCTTGGGCTGAGGCACAAGGCGGGAAGTAGGCGGAGTCCGAACCTCGTTAAATCGTTGCGTTTGATTTCTCTTCCCTTCTCTCTTTCAATTACTTGCATTTATATTATTGCTTCTGCTACTTGTAATTGAACTCTAATTTTATTTGGTAATTAATTGCAAAAGTTTGCCATTGCAAAAGTTTGCCATAAACCCTATTCACCCCCTTTAGGGTTATATATTTGGGACAACACCATGTTTGTGAATAAGTATATTCAGTACCAAAATAGTTTACCCATCAATGGAAATAAGTTCTTGAAACCTTTCAACACCATGCCTTGGTTTTCATTTTATAGACATTCTACACAGTTTAACACTTTACAACACAGTATATTCCATGCATCCATTTCTCAATATAATAAACAATGAGATTTAAAATGACATATAAGTCATATCATTTGTAAAGCATTCGAAAATATCTCATCATTATCAATAGTACAAGGTTACGTATTCCTACCTCAGTGTCACAGTGTTTTCCATCCCATATGGCTCCACGAGCCTCCCAAATGCAATATTCAATGCACCCAATGCAATTGGTCATTCCAATAACCTTCCAAATCTGGAAATAACAATTTATGCATGGAATATAAAAAAGAAAGTACAAAGGATCTCAAAATCCCAAAGCACAACAATCCATACTTCTAAACCATTCACTCACGAACCTCCAGACCAAATACCCAAAAATATTAATCCAAAAGCCTTAAAATTTTCAAGACATATTCCCAAGTATGTCAAGATATTACAGCTCGAATTTCATAGCCAAATACCAATTGGTTTAAAAGATATTCACCGAAGAAGTTTTAAAGGACAAATCTGGTATTTTCCAAAATATTTCTCTTTCAAAAAATAATATGACTCTAAAACCATAATATTTAGAAACTAGACTTCATAAACTTTCCATGCATATAAAGTATGCCCAAAACGGAGTCTGTATGAAAAAGTTATGATGAAACAAAGTTTTAAGGAAAAAAAACGAGAAAATTGAATTTCTGACCACCATTACCGATAATGCCCCTGGGCAATTATCGATAATATATCTTGGCTGGAAAACGAAATTTGACTAGAATTATCGATAATGGATTTTGTGTATTATCGATAATTAACCAAAGCTTACTTTCGAATTTTATCTAGCTCTATCAATAGCTCTAGAAGCTCTATCGATAGAGGTCATCTTCTGCAGAATTTCAATGACTGTTTTCCGCCATTTTTCGCCCATCCAAGCTTTTTAACTTCCAAATTAAACCTCCAAAATCAAAATTTCTTTTATAAATAATCCTCAAAAGCTTGAAATTACCATAAATAAGCTTAAACACATGAAATATATCAATTAAACTCATGCACCCGAAATTCGAAAATTCCAAAACTCGATTATAAAATCCATACATATTTCATAACTCAAATTCAAACTTTATAGTTTAAAACCCAGCTTAGAATACATCATTTAAGCAAGAAAATACAAAGGGAAAAAGAAATAAATTTGAAGTATGCAAGAATTACCTTGCAAAAGCTTGATGCAGGTAGCTTCCCATACTCTGCTCTTTCAAAATTGAATGTGCAGAAAAGAGAAGACAACCATAGTTTATATAGGGAAAGACTGGGATAAGTTGGGAATTAATTTGAAAGATTTTTCATCCGCAAATCAGTCGAAAGTCTAGGAGCCTTATTGATATTTCGTCCCCATTCGGAAACTTGTCTCGCAATCAATCCGACAATCAACTAACGTTTAAAGATGGGTTGTCTTATTGAGAAATTTGATTTTCTCAAATTGCAACTTTGCCCTAAACTTCTCAAATTTATAATAACAACCCAAAACTTCTCAATTTTGCAAAAATACCCCAAAATTAAAATAATAAAATGCGAAAAATTTATGGGTTATCACATAAGCACTCAAGTTTTCCATTTTTATTCAATATGGGATAAAGATGACTATCACCTTCAACAACTTTCAAATGAGTGATTTTAAACTACAATTTCTCATTCAAAACATTAGTATTTTGAGCTTATTAATACATTATATTAATCTCTTTTATGAGATGAATGCATTCCAATATGGGTCCACTTCAAAAAGCTTGTAGGACCCATATATAAATTAAG
>JAESVK010000096.1:1112456-1142498 GCA_017140935.1 Hamamelis virginiana | reverse complement strand
CATACCGGCAGTCCATTGAGCGAACCCGAGTACACATATTTCTTGCTCGATTGGATAAAATTTTTGATCAACTTCGACGAGAAATTTTACGTCACGAACCACTCTTAAGTCTGGAAGAGTGTTATTCCTTAGTCCGTCGTGAGGCCATACGATCTACTACTTTGAATGAGGACATTGAGAAACCTGAAGCTTCCGCCATGATTTCCCGCCATCGACCCAGTCAGATGTCACAAGACCGGCCAAAATCCACCAATCCGAAGAATTCCAACAGTTCAGACAAACCTATATACAAATGCACTCATTGCAATCAAACAGGCCATTCAAAAAGTCGTTGCTTTGAACTTCTTAGATATCCAGATTGGTGGGACCCAACACGGCATCGGAATTCGAAGCGGCCATCTATTGCATCAGTCGTTCAAACAAAGGAAGACAATGCTACTCCTACATCACCAGCCTTGGTAACCACTACAAATACTGGAGGTAAAGTTTTAAATATTTCTACACCTGTTTTGAATAGTGCATGGATAATTGATTCTGGTGCTACTGATCATGTGACATTTGATGTTAGACAAGTCTCAACCCTTAACCCATCCTCCCAAAAGTGTGTCTCCACGGCCAACGGTAATACCACCCCGGTGATTGGGGAGGGGTCATCACATCTTACTAATACTTTACATCTTGATTCTGTGTTAGTTGTTCCCTCCTTAGATTATAACCTTTTGTCTGTCTCTCAAATCACTAATACCTTATCTTGTGTTGTTATTTTTTGGCCTGATTATTGTGTGTTTAAGGACATTCAGACTCGACAAACGATTGGTTATGGTGTTAAGAGAGGGAAGCTGTATTACTTGGACTTGGAATCAAAAACTTCCAGCAGCTTACAACAAGCTTTAGCAGTAGAGAGCTCTGATTCACCAAAGAAGATAATTGAGATTTGGCTCTGGCATCGACGTTTGGGACATGCCTCATTTGGTTATTTAAAAAAATTATTTCCTAGTTTATTTACAAATTTGGATATTTCTAGTTTCAAATGTGATGTGTGTGAACTTTCAAAAAGCCATCGTGCTTCATTTCCTTTGATTTTAAATAAAAGTCCAGTTCCTTTTATGGTTATTCACTCTGATGTTTGGGGAGCATCCAAAATTCCCACATTGGGGGGCTCACATTGGTTTGTTACCTTTATAGATGATTGTACTCGGATGACTTGGTTGTGTTTAATGAAATCCAAATCAGAGGTTAAGTTGCTGTTTCCGAAGTTTTATAACACCATTCGTACACAGTACAATGCCCGGATACAAGTGTTACGAAGTGATAATGGCGGGGAATACCATAGTTCTGAACTTCAACAATTTTTGGACTCTCATGGCTCAATTCATCAAACCAGTTGTCCGGATACACCTCAACAGAATGGTGTGGCCGAACGCAAGAATAGGCACTTATTGGAGGTTGTTCGCGCTTCCCTAATCGAGGCTCACATGCCCTTATGCTACTGGGGTGAAGCTCTTCTCTCTGCCGCATATCTCATAAATCGTGTTCCATCTCGTTCTATCAACTTCAAAACACCCTTCCAGACACTTACAGAAGCTATTGTTGCTCCAACAGTCCCAAACCTACCCCCTCATGTCTTCGGTTGTGTTGCCTATGTTCATCTTCACAAACACCAACGCAGTAAGTTACTGCCTCAAGCTTTGAAATGTGTTTTTGTTGGATATGCTATTCATAAAAAAGGATACAGATGCTATCATCCCCCTACTACACGCATGTTTATCACTATGGATGTTGTCTTTCATGAAGATACTATGTATTTTTCTAAGTCTGCCTTTCAGGGGGAGTATCTTGAGGAAATTCAGACTCTTGTATACAACCTTGAGGAAGATGTGGTAGAAGTATCTGATCAAAATATAGGTGATTTGGATCCTAGTGGTCAAAGCTTGGAAAATGTAGGTGATTTGGATCCTAGTGGTCAAAGCTTGGATGTGAGTGGTGATACCCTACACAATGACACAATAAGCGTCGAAGTGGATGAGTTGGGATCTAGTGGTCAAAACTTGGATCTAAGTGGGAATGAGCACCCAGAAAGCCAGGAAACTTCTGAAACCGAGCCTGAGTCTCTCCCAATTGATACACCAAACCAATCGTTGTCTGAGGATATTCCTTATACAGTGCTTGAGTCATCCAAGAGACAGTTACCACAACGTCTCACCAGAGGTATTCCAAAACCTACATATGAACCTCAATTGTCTAGTAAAGTAAGATATCCCATGAACCATTATATGTCTACACATCGCTTGTCAAAAACAAATCAGTCATTTGTTAATCAATTATCTACTGTATCTATACCTAACAGTGTGCAGGAAGCCTTAATGGATCCAAGATGGAAAGCCGCGATGAATGAAGAGATGGCCTCCTTGCAGAAGAACCAAACTTGGGAGCTCGTTGACCATCCCACAGAAAAAAAACCAGTTGGGTGTCGATGGATCTTTACTGTGAAATACAAAGCTGATGGTACGATCGAGCGTTTTAAGGCGAGATTGGTGGCAAAAGGATACACCCAAACTTATGGAATTGACTACACTGAAACGTTTGCACCTGTAGCCAAAATCAACACAGTCCGAGTCTTGTTATCCTTAGCTGCAAATTTTGATTGGCCATTACAACAATTTGATGTGAAGAACGCATTCCTACATGGCGAACTATCTGAAGAAGTCTACATGGATCTCCCACCAGGGTGCATGGTAACAGAAAAACAAAGCCAAAAAGTATGCAGGCTAAAGAAATCATTGTATGGGTTGAAGCAATCTCCTAGAGCATGGTTTGGAAGATTCACAAAATCTATGATAGCCTTTGGTTACCACCAAAGCAACTCAGATCATACTCTTTTCCTAAAAAAGGATCAAAAAAATATCACAGCGCTCATTGTATATGTGGATGATATGGTGGTTACAGGTAATGATCCTAATGAAAGGAAAGCCTTACAGAACTACCTTTCCAAAGAGTTTGAGATGAAAGATCTAGGCCCTTTGAAATATTTTCTTGGGATCGAAGTATCTCGATCTAATAAAGGAATATTTCTATCTCAAAGAAAATATGTCTTAGATCTATTACAAGAAACTGGTATGTCAGCATGTCAACCAATTGATACACCAGTAGAAGAAAATCTTAAACTATGTGTTGAGTCCAACCAAGTACCAGTTGACAAAGGAAGATACCAAAGACTTGTAGGGAGATTGATGTACTTATCTCACACAAGACCAGATCTTGCTTATGCTTTGAGTATTGTCAGTCAGTTTATGCATAATCCTGGTGAACGCCATATGGATGCGATTATTCGTATTTTGAGGTATCTGAAGTCTACTCCAGGAAAAGGAATATTATTCGCTAAAAACACAAACTATCAAAGCATAGAAGCATATACTGATGCTGACTGGGCTGGTGATGTGGGTAACAGACGATCTACTTCGGGTTACTTTACCTTTGTAGGAGGTAATCTTGTGACATGGAGAAGCAAGAAACAAAGTGTTGTAGCTCGCTCAAGTGCAGAAGCTGAATTCAGAGGTTTGGCAAATGTTCTTTGTGAGGCATTATGGTCAAGACACCTCGTGCAGGATTTAGGCTATCTATCTGAACAGCCTATCCGACTGTTTTGTGACAATAAAGCAGCACGTGACATTGCACATAATCCAGTTCAGCATGACCGAACAAAGCACGTTGAGGTTGACAGATTTTTCATTAAGGAAAAGCTGGATGAAAAAATTGTGGAATTACCTAAGATTCGTTCAGAAGATCAGTTGGCTGACATCCTCACCAAAGCAGTCTCAAATTGAGTGTTCTTAAAGTTTATAGACAAGTTGGGCATGTGTGACACCTATGCACCAACTTGAGGGGGAGTGTTGAGATAGTCAACGATTTTGTAAAGATTGCTAATTGATTCTATTGCCTTGTATAGAATATTGTATGGGTGTATACAGATCTTAGAGATTGTATAGGCAGATTTCTAGGGAGCTAATTGGGGATTCTAGTCCTATATATACACTGTATGTGGTTAGTCAAGAGAATAACAAAAATTAAGTTTATCTTCCGTGTTTATTATTCTTGTTTTCATTAATTACTGTGATAATGTGATGTAAAGGTGTTTTCTCATCTATAGCTTTCTGTAATTTTTGTTTAAGCTTATTGAGAAATTCATCTTCACGGTCTACAATTGCAGAAAGCTTATTTTCTTTGTAGTGTGTGCTCATTTGGGTCAGTCATACAACTTTATGCAATTTTTGTTTAAGCTTATTGAGAACTTCATCTTCACCATCTACAATTACAGAATACATATTTTATTTATAGTGTGTGTTCATTTGGGTCAATCATATAGCTCTCTGCAATTTTTGTTTAAGCTTCTTAAGAATTATGGCAATGAAGATGAGATGTTAGTTTACAAAGAAGAAGAAGAAAAAGAAGAAGATAAGCGAACAGATTTGAGGGAGGTCCATTAACAAAATTCCTAATCTTATTCATTAAGCATGCCAAAAGGGAAATAGAATTTGTGCAAGTAGATCACAAAAAATTGACAACAAAAGAGTCGATTATTTTCTCGACTAATGCATCTCAGTTGACTGGGCGTTAACTTCGTTAATGTCCATTTAAAGCCCTAATATGACATTGTCAGTAAACATTTTAAGCCTCAGCCCTTGGATTGCCTTTGTTGCCGAGGTGTCGCTCATCCAGTGGCTAATCAACACCCATTGATCGGGTGTCAGATCAAAAGCAAATCCGAACACGTATCACGGTCCAATCTGAGTTTGTTTAAGAATCCTTATAGGTATCTTTGTATTTTTTTTTTCTTTTAACTTGTTCAATGCTAAATGTAGAACATTTTTATCAAATATATATATATATATATATATATATATATATATATATATAGGTGCTAATATCAGGTGCACTTGATGCTTCTTGCATCAAGTGCCCTCTTATAGAGCCACTTGCGATTAAAATTTTGAAAAATTGACCGTTGGATTAGATACTCCTATCATGTATGTCATGTCTGCCAAAAATCATAGTGATTCAACGGTTGGTTTTTGAAAAATGTAATTTTGAAAAACTATGACTTTTTTGTTCTTTAAAATGTTATAATTTTTTAACAGTCAGTTTTCTCATAAACTAACCTTTGGATCACTCTAATTTTTGGCAGGCATGACATGCATTATAGGGGTATCTAATCCAACGGTCAGTTTTTCAAAATTTACAGTGCAAGTGGCTCTACAAGAGGGCACCTGATGCAAGCCTGATATTAGCATCTATATATATATATATATATATATATATATATATATATATATATATATTCTTTTTAAAGTCTTTTTCAAATATACTATTTTTGTGTTTTTTTTTAAGTCGTTCAATGCTAAATATATAACATTTTTTTAAGAAATGCACGTATCTCTGCATTTTTTTTTAGTATTTTTTTTAGAGATACATGTATTTTTATCTTTTTTAAAGTTGTTCAATGATAAATATAGAACGTTTATCTCTATATTTTCTTTTAAGCCTTTTTTAAGAGAAACATATGTCTTTATGTTTTTTTTTTTCCTTAAATCATTCAATGCTAAATATAGAACAAAGATGAAATCTTGACTCTAAGATTTATTAAATGTATATATGAAATGTGATTTTAAGTTATGGTGGTTAACATAGATGCATGTAACTTCAAGATTTGTTAAATGTATAAATGAAACTTGACTCTAACATTTTTTGTATGTTTATACTCATGTATATTTTTGTATGTAATCAAAGTTAAATATATTTATTTTTTTTCTATAAAATATTTTATTATTCCAAAATCTTGTATTGATAGTAAAATCAAAATTTGAATTTTCAAAATTGTTGAAATGATAGTAGAATTTTACAAATTTAGATATGGATATTTAGAAAGTAATTTGGTAACCACCAAATAAAAAATCTATGTTTAATTAATTTTCAAATTTTAGCATCTTAATTAGGGGTAAAACCATCCTTTTAAATAAATAACTGAATATTTTTTTATTACTATATTTAATTCAGGGCTTTTGGGTATAGGCTCCTCCTACCAAGGGATTGTGAGTTAAAAACCCACAATTAAATCACAAGTGCTAATATCTGGTGCACCTGATGCAGACCTCATTTAGAACCAATTGTAGATATATATTGTTTTGAAAACCTGACCGTTGAATTAGATATTACTCTTATGTATGTCATGTTTGCCAAAAAATGATAGTGATCGATTTTTAAAAAATGTTAATGTGAAAAACTATAATTTTTTTATTTTTCAAAATGTCATCATTTTTTTCTAGCTGAATTTTTAGAAACCAACAATTGGATCGCTGTCATTTTTACAAGATACATAAGAGGAGTACATAATCCAACTGTCAATTTTTAAAAAATATATTTCAGAATTAGTTCAAAATAAGATTACCTGATAAATCTTGCATTAGGTGTAGCACCCCTTATGGTTTAATACAGTTGCAAGCATTTCAGCAGCAGTAAAACGTGTGAGGGATGCTGTATGGAATCAAGGCATCATGGGCTTTAGGATCTTGGAAAAGAGTAGAGAAAACGAGATGGCAAAATTAAAAAAATACTTTAAAGAATAATGCATTTAAATGCAATTATCAGAATTTTTTATTTTTTTTTAATCCGATATTCATACAAAGCTTTAGGAAATACTTGAAGGTAAAAAAAGAAAAAAAAAAAAAAAGAAGAAAAAAAAAAGAGACGATGTTAAACATAATGATACCGTGGGGTGAGGTGGATTGGAAGACAGATTCTTTGGTTGCAATAGATTTGACCTACAAATTACCCAAATGATAACGATATGAGCGAAATTAAGATTTTCAGTTAGTCATGGAGTTATCAAAGATTTGTATTAACCAACTTTATTATTAGACCATCACTTAACAAGCGGAGAGAGAGAGAGAGAGAGAGAGAGAGGGGAAGCAAAGGAGAGAGATGGTGATTCCCGCCATTTCTCTCTCAACAAATATAACCTTTAAAACTAACAAAACGGTCACTTCAGGTCCCCAAGTTCACAAACCCAAACCACTTCCTTCAACCAACACTGCCTTCTTCTCAACCCTTAAATCTCTCTCCAAATCCGGCAAATTAGATGACGCGCTTCGCTTGATCGAATCCGCACCCTCCAAATCCTCGGCCGAGGCCTATTCCCTTTTCCTCCACGCCTGTATTTCCAGAAAATCCTTAGAACATGGACAAAGACTATACCTTCAGCTCCTCCTTTCTAGAGAGAGAGATACCCACAGCCTTCTCAACAACCCCACCTTGAAAAGCAAGATCATCACGCTATACTCTGTTTGTGGCCGCATCCATGAGGCTCGCCGCATTTTTGATGATGGCCTTGAAGCCGCACATGTGCCCGAATCAGTATGGGTGGCAATGGCGATTGGGTATTCGAGAAATGGGTGTTCCAAAGAAGCTTTGCTGCTTTATTGTGATATGTCATGTCGTTTCGAGCAACCGGGTAATTTTGCATTTTCAATGGCCCTCAAGGCCTGCTCGGATTTGTTTGATTTGCAGGTTGGTAAAGCGATACATGCCCAGATAATAAAGTCTAATGAAGAACCAGATCAAGTGGTGAACAATGCTATTCTTAGGTTGTATTCGGAGTGCGAGTGTTTTGAGGAGGTACTCCAGGTATTTGAAGGAATGCCTCAACAGAATGTTGTTTCTTGGAACTCATTGATTGCTGGTTTTGTTCGGCAGGATCGAGTATTTGAGTCACTTGCCACTTTTAGGAGGATGCAAAGAGAGGGGATGACATTCAGTTGGGTTACCCTTACAACAATTTTACCGGTCCGTGCTCGAGTGACTGCACTTCAGAGCGGCAAAGAGATACATGCCCAGATAGTGAAATCGTCTGCAGAGCCAGATGTCCTGGTTCTAAACTCTCTTATGGACATGTATGCAAAATGCGGAGCAATGGAATACTGTGGAAGAGTGTTTGAAAGAATGCAGAGTAAAGATTTGACATCTTGGAATACCATGCTCACAGGGTATACAATCAATGGGTGTATGACAGAAGCAATGGAGTTGTTTGATGAGATGGTTGATTCTGGCAACAATCCTGATGGGGTCACCTTTATTGCATTGTTGTCAGGTTGTAGTCATGCAGGGCTACCAGATACTGGGCAAAGATTGTTTGATAAAATGAAAAAGGATTATGGGGTCTCGCCAACTTTAGAGCATTTTGCTTGCTTGGTTGATATCTTGGGTAGAGCTGGGAGAATCAAGGAGGCATTGGAGGTAGTCAAATACATGCCTATGAAGCCGAGTGGGAGCATATGGGGTTCATTACTCAACTCATGCCGGCTCTATGATAATATTTCTCTTGGGGAGGATATTGCAAAGCGCTTATTTGAGCTTGAACCAAATAATCCCGGGAATTATGTTATGCTCTCGAACATTTATGCGAAGGCAGGGATGTGGGAAGGTGTTAAGATGGTTAGAGAGATGATGGAAAAGAGGGGAATCAAGAAAGAGGCTGGATGCAGTTGGACACAAATCAAGAACAGAATTCACACTTTTGTGGCCGGTGGGGGTATTGAATTTCGTAGTTCATTGGAGTATAAGAAAGTTTGGAATGAGTTGATGGAAGCAATGGAAGAGGTGGGATATGTCCCCGATACAAGTGTTGTGCTTCATGATATAAATGAAGAAATGAAGGCAATGTGGGTTTGTGGGCATAGTGAGCGACTTGCAACTAGTTTTGCACTCATACACACTGCATCCGGAATGCCAGTTAGGATTACAAAAAACCTTCGTGTTTGTGTAGATTGTCACTCTTGGATGAAGATTGTTTCACGAATTACAAGGAGAAAGATTGTTTTGAGAGATACAAATCGCTTTCACCATTTTGACGAAGGGATGTGCTCTTGTAAAGATTACTGGTGATGCCACCATTAGAACAAAATCTGATTCTTCATATTCTTCATCTGGTCAAATTCTTCCTAATTTTAAACCAACTGTAACTCACGTTTTTAAAAAAAAAAAAAAAAAAAAACCTACTTTCATCTATGTACTCCGTAGTTTGTTTGTTTGTTTGGTGGTGGTTGTTTTTTATTTTTATTTTTTTATATATAAATAATGAATGAATAATACAAAATAAACCGAATGTCATATAATTTAGGTTTGTATTAAAACAAAGATTATCATACAATTACCATCCAAGTAAATGGGAAAACAGAAAAACTGAAATAATTAAGGATTTCCACAGTAAGGCTCAAATTGGTTGTGAAGATGGAATGTTGAGATTTGTGCAAAACACCTTGTCCTAGGAAAGTTGAATGTGTATGAATATGATCTGATACGTAACCATAGCAAGAGGATATATAATGCCAACTCAATTGAGGTTTTGCCAAGAGACTACTACCCTTCACTGATCAAGAAGTAAAAGATAGATCATAGAGATGATGACTGCAATTAATGTCAGAACCCTGTCCGGACTTAGAGAGCCCCAGGTTGACAATGAACCACTCAACCACTGTAGTTGGAAGTCACATGTGACTTAGTACTAAGTAAATTTCATACCTAACTTCCACTCACATCCCCATTGAAAACAAATTGAAGGATTCACTGAAAAACCAGGGTATTCTTAATAAAGAAGTGTTCCCCCTTCAAATACTGGGAACCTCATTGTGCTTAAATACCAGTATAGAAATGGATAAGACAGAGACGAAGGGATAAATAAAAAATACTGATGTAGCTAATTTTTTTAATACCATACATATATATTACTTTAGTAAAATCAAACCATATGGCTATAGAGAATTGTAGTGTATACAAATGGAATTAAGTAACAAATAAATACAAAATAAACCAACCTGTAAGTTCAATTAGCGATTGTAATAAGAATAAGAATTTTCAAAGTTTATGACGATGGCGGAGATCGTATTTTCTTGGAAATGAAGTCGTCGTGATCGAGTTCTCTCCGACTTCTTCTGGAAGAAAATAGTCAGGGTCTTGCAATTTGTCTACCTCATCTGGTAACTCGGTGTCAATCCACGAAGACCAACTTAAATTGCTATCCATGTCACATGACAGCTCTTTATCTCTTTCCATGCCATTAACCTTCTCAATTAATATTTGTAGCATCTGATGGTTCAACACTTCATAGTCCCTGCACAGATTTTTCCTTTTTAGATGTAAAATCCACTAGAGCATCTTTTAACCCAAAAAATTTACCCACTTGTATTTTTTTACCTACCTGTATGTACAAATGGCATGTAGAAGCTGAATCGAAGCAAGAAGCACAAAGAGTGACCTAACCACACTTATTATCCATGTCTGTTGTTCAATATCATTAGTTGCAAACCTAAGTATTGAAAACTCAATCAAGAATGTACCACAGAGCCCTGCAAATGCAAATAATTTATGGACCCATAATCTTCAGATATAAATTCTGCTTAATTTCTTGATTTTGAAAGACACAGAAGATGATATATATATACGTACCAACATAGAGCCTGGGTCTAACAGCATATGTTTGCTTTGTACTGGTGAACATGTAAAGGATGAAGATTGATAAAGAGTAAATGAAGAAAGCCTTTATCACTCGCGATTCAAGCAACATAGCATTGTGCAAGGTGAAGAGCTTATCTAAAGCGATGAACATGCTTGCTTGCTTTGATTCAAAAGCTTCCTGTATATATATAGAAATTAAGGTTTAAAATGAGAGAGCTGCAAAGAAAACTAATCTAAGCAAACAGTTAACATGGTTTGAAGATTGAGCCCACCTGAGCTGCCAATATTGACTTTGAATTTTCAACCAGACGATCATGGGCTTGCTGAAGCTGATCTTGCCGCCGAAGAAGCTCTTCTTGTTGTCTGTGGCCGAATTCAGCTAATTGTTGCAAACTAACCCTGTAAGTTCAGAATTGAATTTATTTAGTTAAATTTTCATGATTTTTATTGATCACATGAAATTGTTTTCTGTTTTACCTGCTTTCTTCTAGTGCTTGGGATTGGAATTTAGTTAGGAAGTGAAGACCCTCAAGAGCTACGGATTGCCCGTCAAGAAGTTCTTTTTGCTTATCCAAGGAAATCCCTGCTGTATTCCCAATATCATCAGCTTTGCTTTGCAGATTGTTCATCTTCAAAGACATTGCATCTCCAACTTTACTTATCTCCTTCTCTATCTCCACAGCTTCATTCCTCAAGTTATCTATTTCTTGTCCCAAATTAGTATAAGAATCATGAAGCATCGCCATTCCTTCCTCCAATTTTTCCTTCATTATCACTTGTCCTTCTCGCAGCTCTGATTGAGAAGCCGCAATACCCTTAGCTTGCTCATAAACCGCTTCAGAATGCTTCAATACAACATCAATATGATCTTCTACATTTTTTGAAGCTCGAGCCACTTGTTGGGTTCGAAGATCAATTGAAGTCAATGAATCTTGGATTTGATTTGAGCTCTGGAATAGATACTCTGACCTCTCTTCTATGTTCTCTAATTTGTCTTCAGCAAATTGGGCTGATCTTTTCAGTTCATTCACCAATCTCTCTGTTTCTTGCTTAAATGCAACAGTCCTGCAATAAAAACACGTACCCAAATCAAAATTCTGTTTACATAATTTCAATAAAGAAAACAAACAAATTAAGTTGATGAGTAGTGTCGAAGAAACTATATATTCTCAACTGTATCTGATGGCAGATGGAGTTGGTTTCGAGGTAGAATTCAAGATATATTTTACGCTCCTCATCATGCAACTGTTTGAGGCATTTCAACATGGGAGATTTTGAGTCACAAGAAGGAAAAGGAGGCTGCCCAGAGTCCTTTTGGAAGCAACTGCTAAGATGCCAGGCAAATCTAGACCGCTTCTCGTCGGCAGCCATAATCTCGGAGCAACCCGCAAAGATACTTCCATAAGCATTTTGCCAACAAGTGCTCGAGCCAACCAACTTACTTCTCGCGTTCTCCATAAGCTTGGTTCCCTTCCGGTCAGTAAATGCATCCACGGAGAATTCAGCATTAACAAAACCATTGGAATTATCCTTATACAATATTGAAGGTTGTTCATTATAATTGGTACTTGTCTCTGAAGAAGAAAACCAACTCCATGACTGGCTTTTTTGTGAAAGTGCGATGACAAGAAATAGAAACAAAATATGAGGATGATGGCCCATTTGAGTTTCTTCTCTGACTGTTGTTTCTATCTGTTAAATCTATCACCAAATCAATGAATTAGTCCTGCACCACAGTTGGAAGTTAAAATTAATTTCACCAATTTTCTTCCTATGCATATGTGCATGCACATGCTTAGTTAGGAAAATATCTGCAATGAATATATATGTCCCCTTTTGTCAATATATATACACTTCAACTTGAAGTGCAAGAAAAGGAAGCTGAAGGGGTCTTAATCCGAAAAAGACCAATTTGACAACAAGAAGAAGAGAGAGAAAATGAAAGAATAAAAAAAAATCTATATAATTGGAAAGAGTTAAATAAAGAAAACCATGAATCCTAATAGATAATGGATTTTTCTTTCTTTATTCTGTATGACTGGATGATCGAAGAAACTTGATTAATAAGAGAAACTTGGGTGTGCAATGAGAATGACCGCTAACTCGATAGTCGGCCAATAAAGAAGCAACAACATCACATATTGGAGGTTTTCCTGCCATTTAAGAAAAGTTAGGACTATTTTTGCCCTTTCACTTTACCTCAAGTAAAAGCAGTTTCTTTTATAATAGTGGCCAAATCCAGAAAACTTCCCTTGAGATCTCAACCACTTTTGTCAATTTTCTTCTTTCCGTTTTTATAATTTGGGGATTTTCCATCAGTATTCCCATAGTTTGGGAATCCGTGTTCTCATAATTTATTAAAAAATATTTTTTTGTTGGGCTAACCCATTGGCCTTTTTCTTCGAACATTACTTGCATATAGTTCAGTCCTACAAGTATATCTTATCCAATTCCAAATAAAATCATTTTAATGTATGAACTTTAAGTTTTTTTCTCCTAAGAACAAACAGACCAAATAATGTTTGCTTAAATCAAATTGTAAGGAAAATCAACAGCATTTAATTATATTTAACTGTCCAGATATATATATATATATATATATATTTTTTTTTTTCACATTCTATCAAAGTTTAGATGTTGCACTAAACTTTTCTAGAATTAAATAAATGAGCATACCACTACCTGGTGTGATAGATGGTTATTTTGGAGGCTAGACCTCACTAACTTTCAAAAAGTAAAATGAAAAATTATAGTTTCTACCCTTAAATTAACACCCATTTATACATTTTACCCTCATTGAAATCCTATATGTTTTTATTTGTGACACTTTTCACCTTCCGATCTAGTTTAGTGTACAATATTTACCTATCCTAATTAATTGTTATTGTCTGAAATTTTTTATCATAGGATGATGGCAATTTTGAAGTAATTTTTCTCTAAATATGATTATTTATCAGAAAATAATTTGCCAAGAATAATATATAAATCAGAAAAATATGAAAATTTATAAAATAATATAGGATGGATATTTTGAAAAATAAGCCATTGGATTGAATATTCTTCCTATTACTGTCATAATTTTTCACAGTTTGTATTTTAGAAACCGACTGTCAGATCTCTGTGATATTTGGCATGCATGTCATACATAAGAAGAATATTCAATCCAATTGTTGGTTTTCCAAAATCTTATCTTACATTGACTCAAAAACAAAGTCCTCACAAAAGGAAGTGATATAGAATTTTGATCAAGTAAGAACATTCTTACTTAACTTATCATTAGCACACTCCTTTTGGGAGCTGTAGAATAGGGATTTTAAAAAACGATCGTTGGATTAGACAATCTTTTTAAGAATGACATCTTTGCCAAAAATTAATGTGATCAAACAATCAACTTTCAAAATTCAATCCATTAAACACTTTGACAGTATTAACCGTTGGATGCCATCAAAGTTGTTTAAATATCTGAATTTTAAAAATCAACTGTTGAATTACTGTGATTTTTGACAGAGATGACATACATATGATGATTATTTAATCCAACGGTCGGTATTTCAAAATACCCCTCCTAGTGAAAGTAGACGGACAATAAGAAACATAATGGTTGTATAAGATACATACGTCTATCTAATCCATTGATTTTGGATGCCTCCCAGCACTAAAAATCGATGGCTTAAAAGGGCCGTATGCACTGATCGAGATGGGGACTATATATATATATATATATATATATATATAGAGAGAGAGAGAGAGAGAGAGAGAGAGAGAGAGATACCTCGGTTGTCTTGTAAAGTTGTTTATATTGTCTTGTACAGTTGTGGAGTCTCTTCTTTGTATTGTCTTTCTGTGTCAAGTCCTGGACTTTGAAAACGGATACAAACGGAAATTTATAGTTAGATCGAAATGGAAGCGGACAGACCCATTGAAATGGAAACAAACGAACCTATTTGTCTCTTTGAAGAGGCGCGTGTCTGTTCGGATACATGCAAAATCAGATCGATAAATATCTGCCTAGCTCTAATAGAAGTGTAGAATATTTACCTCTTTTAATATTTTTACGGCACCATTTGGATTTGTTTTTCATAAATACTTTTAATAAGTAAAAAAAGTTCTTATTTATTTTTTTTGCTTTTTCTTTTGATAAATAAAAAGCAAATCCAAACGGTACCTACTTTTTACTCTACATTTTTTTTTTTTTTTTTAGATAAAAAAAAAAAAAAAACAAAAAGTAAGTTTAGTAATCTTTTGATTTTAGCTCAACTTACTAAAAAGACAAATTTTGAAAATACTCTGTTCAAAATTACAAATGTATACATGCACTACAAAAAATGACTTTTACCGACGGAAAAATATTGTCGTTAAAACTCTTAATACTGTCGCTGAAGCCCTTTAACGACAGAATTTCCGTCCCTAAATTTATGTTGCCACTACCACCATCGCTAAATGGCTTTAGTGACAATAAAGGTGTTTTGTCGCTATAAGTTTGACTTTTACCGACGGAAATTACCATCACCATAGATCAAATAACCATCCCTATAATATAGACTTTTAGGCACGGTAATTAGTAATACCGACAGTACTATTTCTTTTAGGCACGGTAAAGACTGTCACTATTTCACACATTTAGGGACGGTATATACTGTCCCTATAACTTAGACTTTTAGGGAGGGTAAATTTAGTCGATGTTCATACCTAATAAGCACGGTAATTACCGTCACTATTAAACTGTTGCATGAGTTCATTTAGCGATGGTAATTACCGTTCCTAATACTCTAAGTAGCGCACAATGTTTCACTATTTTCCTGTTTTCAAAAACCTCTATCATATATCCTACATGCTATAATCATAATACCCTTCAAAATTGAATCCAAAACATGCCATTCAAAATTTAAACCACAATATAGTAATGAATATCATAGATCAAAATGTAATCCATAATATGTTTGCCGATACAATTGATCAAATATGAGATATGTATATCAAACTTGATCGAGAAGAAAATAATTACATGTTCCCTAAGCCTAATCATTGTGGTCAAATGATGATGGACACTGGATCCTCTTCAAATGATGGTGGAACTTGGCCGTACACCATTTCACAACTCATATCTTCAAAATTTGCACATCACAAGCAAGAATAACTTGAACATAACAAACTCAATAAATATGATGTGAATTAATGGATTTTTATAATCTATATGTATATATAGAGCCAAACAAATTTACTATGAATTACTATTTCCAACATATACCATCTATTTGAAAGCTGGGAGAGGAAGGAAATTGTTTTTTTTTGTTAATACATATAATTAAGAGTATGTGCATGAATCATTTGGTTAATCAATACTCAAAACTAACTATTCCATGCATTATTCTAAGACACTAATTTTTATTTAAACTTTAAAATTTTACTTCAATTAAGAGGCAGAATCTTGTGCTTTGTAAGGGAGGATTAATGCTCCGTTTGGTACGAAGGAAGGAAAAATGGAAGAAAGGAAAATAGGAGGGATGAGCTTTCCTTCCTCAGGGGAGGTAAATCATTTTTCCTTCTTGTGTGTTTGGTATGATGGATGGAAAAGTGGTTTCCTTCCTTCCATGTGTTTGGTAAATTGGGAGGAAGGAAAGGAAGTAAAACACCTAAATTACATTTATACCCCCACATATATCTAACTCATAAAATAAGTGAATCAAATTTAATAATTGAGTCAAATTAAAACATTATTTCTAAACTTATTAATTTATTGAATCAAACTTTAGAAGCATATCACTTAATTTTATTATTCTTTTTTACGGCCCTAAAATTATCTCTCCAAATGTTAAGAAAAAGTGCTTGGCTCAATAGTGGACCACAATTGGACATTTTCTTCTTTATCGGGCAGCATGGGATTTGGGAACCTGCTATTGGTCTTTGCAGAAGAGCCTTTGGAGACTGAAACAGAGAACATGTGCATGAGCCCCCAGTTCTCAGCAAACAACCTACTCATTATCAAAGGGCAAGTGTGGGTTTTTATTAAAATATAAAAGGCAATTGTGGGTTTTTAGCTATCCACACCGTTTTCCTTCCTCAAATCCGCCCACTTTTGGGCGGATGAAAAGTGGCTTCTAATCCCTCCCCTTTTCCTTCCATATTTCCCTCCCCTTTTCTCTTCCCCCCATACCAAACACGCCCAAAATTTCATTTCCCTCCACTTTTCCCTCCTCCCCTTTCCCTCCTCCCACTTTTCCCTCCTACAAAACAGGCCATAAGGGCTGAAATCCACAAGGAACTAATAACCATGCGCATTTACAGTCTTGAGGATGCCTTCTAGCTAGATGGTCTTAAAAGTGGAGCACAACATGTAGCAGCCTACCACCATCCACCTGAATATTCAACATGCAAGCCAGGGAGTTGAGGGATTTTTTTAACTGGGAATTGCCTTATTGCATAACCATGTCCAATCATACTCAAGACACTTTAAGAGACACCCATTCTCAGGCGTATGTTTTCAGATGATCATCAGCGCCTTACACAGTCAAATTCCACAGACATATTTCTAAAGAATTTTTATTTTTGGTTACAACTATTCTAAAGAATTTTACTTTGACACTTCATTAAATATAAATGAGGTTGGAGAAAATCCACTTCTGAATTCACACCCTCACTCATTAAAAGGATTCTTATTGGATAAGAAATTGAGAACAGAGAAGGCCAAAAACAGATCTCACAAAGATTATCTAGGCTAAATGCAAAATGTTAATATATATAATTACGTAGATTCTAAATTCTCTAATAAAGTAAAATTTTCTCAAAGAAGTAAATAATGATCAATAAAATTAGTTCAAAATACAAAATGATTGTGTTCCAGTATTAAGAAACAAAACAGAAACAAGTAAATTGTTTTATTTTTATTTTTTTGCTTGGAAAAAAAAATGGTAACACAACAAAATGTTACTTAAATGTTCTCTCCCCCATTCCTTTCATTTCTCATATTATAACAAATTATGGGGGAGGCATGACTTAAATACAGTTCTATAGGCATAGGTCATTAGGTTCCCTCCAAAGGAATAAGACCCACTGGATATGATGACTTTTAACCATCCAATTCATGGCTTCATGCACATATTAACATACCATTTAAACCATGAGGTTAACTTAATTTGGTTGGCAACTAACAGTTACAAGCAAGCTCCAAAATTTGAAGTGTTAGGGTGACTAAAGAAGGAAAACTCACCACATTGTCAGGAAGAGATGTTGTGACAGATTCTCTCCGACTATTTGATCATAATAGAACTCAGAATTTAGATCAAATGGAAGAATTTGAAAAATAGGTCCACAAACTTCATAGTAGCACATTATCAAATGGAGGTCGATGCACTGAGATAATGCCTTGTTCAACAAACTTCCCATTGTCAAGACATGTCAACCAATGGAACCCAATAAATCTTATATCCCACAAGCAGTAACCACACGTCAATAAGATGATCCAAAACTGCCATTTAAGTTCATAATTGAAATAACTTCTACTAGTTTACACTGTTTAATAGCTTTAAATAAGGGCCACATGGCTATTAATCTAAGTGAATAAAATAATTTTAGTATTTAATGGGCATCAACCATCTAATAATCTGTAACCAGTTAGATGCACTCCAAATGGCTTTATCAGTGCAAACTTTCAACAAAAAAAAAAAAAAAAAAAACACTCAATTAAGACGAGAGTTACATGATCAGCAAGTTTGTGTACGGTACCTGAACAAATAGTAAAATTTTCTCAAAGAAGTAAATAAGACAAATATTAAGTATGTTTAGCATTTTCTGTCATAATATTAAAAAGATATTGTTACATTACCTGCCACATCACATTTAGCATTTTGCTCAGCATTCTCAGTTAAAAAAAAAAATCAATGTGAAGGCCCTTCATGGCTCAACAAGTGGTTGGTTGACTCTAAATCAAATGAAAGACTACTACCAAGATGGTTCTCGAAGCTCTGCATCAGCTTTGTGAACGTAAGTAGTTGTAGTCGTTGTTTTTCTCGAGCAATCATATCTTCTTCTCGTTCTTTCTTTATTTGTTCTTGTTCTTGCCTCACAAGCCTCAACTCTTCTTGGAGCGTAGTCAATGTCTCATTAGCCAATAACCTACGAGCCCTTTCCTCCTCAACTCTCCTCTCAGCATCCGCTAATGCCTCAGCCAATAGATCATTACGACGTGATGGGGGTGTAACACCTAACCCATAAGTCTGTGCACGCCCATGACTGTCTTCGCCCATGACTTTGGTGAAGGCAATATCCTTAGCGGTGATTGAATATGTTTCCTCGGGCATTTGTGTTAGGTGTCTTTCCATTGCCGTCTGCAATCCATAAGAAAACTATTCATATACTAGCAAATATAAATAACCAATTGAACAAAAATAATAAATTATATTAGTCGACCATCTTAAACATACCAAGGCTGTCTGCACTGATGCATCCAGTGTACCACCCCGCTTCTTACGTGTATGACCTACTTTAAACATGTGCATTTTGTCCGGCTCATGACCTAGTTTGTCTCTCAACTCTCAAAGAAATTTAATATATATTAATTACCAAGTGTAGATATTGAATTGATAAGAATGTAGAACAAGTAAGTGAATATATATACAATACGATAGGAATTAAGAATATGCATTAGAAAAATAGGAATGTAGAACAAGTCACCTAATCCTCACGCATTCGTGCGTAAGTTTTTGTTCCCATAGTGTGGGGCATCTTCACTTTTTTCCGATTTGCACTCTTCCTCACGCATTCTTGCACTCTTCGTCTACATACAATGAACAGACAAATTGTTCTTCCTAAAGGATCTGGGTATCATGGTTGAACAGAGGAATTACAAAATTTGAAGGAAAACAGAGGAATTACAGAAATTTAAGGGAAGTGCTAATGTGAAGTTCTAGTGAAAGGGATGTGTCTACATAAAAAATTAAAAGCACTGCACACATTTAGTCTTGAAGGACAAAAATGGGACAAATTTCCCTAATTTCATTAAAAGCTAGTGGTGTTTCAACAGGCCAAGGTCATAACGAGCTAAGCTTGAGCTCTATCATAACGCACGCAAAAGACTAACTTATCATTATATAAGTCAGCTACTGGCATATTATTATGAAAATGCACATAAGTCAGTCTTTGTTAACTTTTCCAGAAATTAGGCATCTCAAATGATCTCTTCTAGTCGTCTTCTTCTTCTTCTTTCTTTGGCATCTTAAAAAGCCAAATGGAGCCTTCTCTTCTCCTCAAACTACCATGCCTTGGTTTGACTCCAATTTCACAAACCATCACAACTACCATTGTGTAATAAATTGGTTTTGAGTAGGCACCTATGGGGTTTGAGCAGAAACTTTTACTAAATTTTTTCTTGTAGTGATGGATGCCTACACTTGTGGGGTTTGAGCAGAAAATTTTTCCATCCCTAAATTACCGTGGCTAAAAATCTATTTTCTTGTAGTGATGGATGCCTACACTTGTAGGTAGATATATAAATGGTTTAAATAAAATTTTAGAAAGTATAATATATATATACCATTATTATAAATAAATAAACATAAAATGTCATACACATGTATTCAAAATAAAATGATTATCATCCAAAATAAAACCATATGATGCACTATTTGTTCAATAATAAGCACGTACCATCCATCCAAACTAACAAAATATTCATACCGACTAGTATAAAATGTGATACATATCCAACTCAAAAATAACCAAATGTAGCTAACTACAACAGGCTATCTAACCATCATAATCGGCACTCACTCAGCATTGAAATTAAACTTACCCTCCATTTTGTATCATAAAACTTCTTAAATGCCTTCAAGTATACGGGCGCATCTAACCCTTCAATGCTATCAAGAACTTCAATGCATTTCATAATTGAGTATAGTCCCACAACCACATGTGAATTTACACCAACAGAATTTTGCATCAATACTGTAGTCCTTGACACAAAATTCTATTGATGCAAATTCAAGTGTGGCTATGGGACCATACTCGATTCTGAAATGCACAGAGGTTCTTAATAGCATTAAAGGTTTAGTTGCGCCCATATATTTGAAGGCAGTTGAGAAGTTTCACGATACCAAGGGTATATTTTTTTCATGAGCTACACAACAAGAGGTAGCCCTTTCCTTCCCCTTAAACCCTCCCCACCCTGATGAAGTGGGGACTCGAACCCACGTCTCCGGTATAACCCCCAATAAACTTTACTAGCTAGGCTAGCAGCTAACACCTTCACGATACTAAATGTATTAGTTATAATATTTTCTGCCATCACTTGCTCAACCATTATATCTATAAGTGCATCTTCTTGCTTTATAGTCCAATAAGCTGGGATTCTCTAGCATCATCAAAAGTCAAAACTAACCGATGGTGATTAAGGAGATGCCATCTACATAACATGAAATGTATTAATATAAACTTTTGTATAAAATGCAGCCATAATGCTCAAAATGAAAAATGCAAAAGGCAATCTTATTTTCAATTAGTGGGGTGAAAAAAATCTGCTAGTGAAAAAATGAAGTTGCTGAAAGGATGTGATCAAGGAGGATTCGCAGCGGAAGACATACGATAAAACTTTTATAAAATTGAATCCAATCATCACAATTAAATCAAGGAACGAACAGAAGCATAGGATCAAGAATATAAACCAAGAACACATTTAAACAATTTAAACATACTTACTTGATTGTTTTTTGTTGAAACCTCGAATTGAATCCAAGCTCCAAAAGTATGAAGCCTCTAACGGTATCCACACAAGCACAAGACCTCAAAAACTCTTGTAACTTCTCAACACTTGGAAGAGACAAGCTTGGAGAGGGAGAGAGAGAGCACGGTTTAGAGAGAGAGAATCCCACTATGTAGCTCACGGCCCTAAGGGAATTCACACCTTTCTTTTTGCCTCATTCTCTTTATGATGAGTGGTTACTTAGTGCTAAAATGACCCATCATCATGTATTTATAGAGAACCACAAAGGTTTCTATTTAATATTCTTTATATTTATAAATTTGTTGGAGATATGCCCTAAAATCAATCCTAAAGAGCATATCAATTTCATATTATATTAATTAGAATGTATAACTTGTCTTGTGTGTGTGTGTGTATATATATATATATAAGGTCCATGAATAAATTATAATAGAAATATGTATCTCAAGTTGTTGAGATAGGGAGACTTATATTTTTCATACACATTTATTCTAAAGAAGTTCCTGTTCATAGGTTTACTAAAGTGGACGTTTATAAACCATTAAAAGTAGCACAGATTTAAACTAGCTCCAATTGGAGCATAAGTAATCTTTCTTATCTGTGTAGTGACACTATAGTTAATCTGTGGGTGCATATTAGAGAATATGTACACTGAACAGATCTGCAAGAATATTCTTATGGAGTTTAAGTCAAAAGAATATTCTTATGTTACGTCCATTTATTTGGTAATCCTTAAACCTGAGACACCAGAGTTATCTTGTACATAAGTTATTAGAGTTTAATAGTATCTCATACATCTTTAGCCATCAGGATGTAATCGGTACTAATTGGCTCTAATGGATTATGTATGAAGATAGATGAGTGTGCAAGAAGGAATCATCACTCTCACTTTGATGAGAGAGAATGTTAGGGTTTGTTCACAAAGATAATTCTCAGTTTGAATCTCTGGTCAGAGTGATAAGTGAACTATGAAAGAGTTTCATCGGGCTCATCTTATTGAGATTATATTTTGTAAAACATATAACAAATTGTTAAGATAGGGTTTGACCTATAACCATGCCCGATTATCTTAACAGTGACATTAGGGGATGAAGGATTAAGTAACATGAAGGGTTCATTTAGTTCTGCTATTCTCCCACACCTAGGGTACGTCATGATATGTTGCTAGATATCACTCATGACTAGTGAAGGCTTAGTGATAAAGTTGTTAGAAATATGCCCTAAAACCAATCCTAAAGGGCATGTCTATTTCATATTATATTAATTAGAAGGTATTACTTATCGTATGTATTTAAATATATATATAATAAGGTCCATGAAAAAATGATAAAAAAAATATTGTGATAACCTGTATTTTTATAATAGTATTTTATTGTATAAAAAAAAAAAAAACATTATTAGTTATTTACAAAACTGCCATTGGATAAGTTTAAAAATTTAAACCCATTTATTTTCTTCATTCTTATCATCAACTGACTGGGAAGCTTTGGGAGAGCTCGAGTGAGACCAAGAGAGAGAGAGAATAACTAGGGAGTAGCTTTTCGCCAGAAATTGGTCGCCGGAATTCGCCGAAGTTTATGCTATTAGTGTGAAGGTAAGTTTATATATGTTTAGTTTAGTTTTTCTCCTTGTATTTTTGGATTTTTGGAGGTTTGGGGTTTTGGTTTTGGTTTCTGGTTGTGAGCTGGGTGATTATAAAGGTTTTAGATTATGATCCATGGCTGTGATGGTGTTTTTAGAGGTGTTGAGGAGTGTTGATGCATGTAAATGGGTTTCAAATAGGTCTTGTGTTGAGTTTGTGTTAAGTGATGAAGTTTGATGTTTTTATTTTGAGTTTAAGAGGTGAATCAAGCTTGTTTGAGGTTGTTTGTTGTTGATTCTAGGCTTTGGGAACTTGAATTGAGATTTTAGGGTTGTTTTGTAGCTCAAAATACCCTATTTTTCAGTCTGATCGGGAAAACAATTAACTGTTTAACCCAAACAGTAGACTGTCTCATGTAAAAATCGAAAACAAGCTTTCTGTCTCAAACAGTTGACCAAACAGTCGACTCTTTACTCCAAACGCTTGTATCTTTTGCATCCAGACTCGGATTTGGGTGTTCTTTATATGCACGAAAAGCTTATAAGATGTAGTTTCTAATTTTGTTGGTCTTTAGGACAAATTAATTTAAGAGAGAGTTATTTTGGAAAATACCATATTTTCCCTTCTTTGTACCATTCATGTTCTTCGATGTGTATATCTTAAACCGTTTGGAATTTGTCCATAAAATTCATTATGTAGCATCTTGACATACTTGGGAATATGTCCTAAAAGTTTAAAGGCCTTTGGTTTGGCATTTTTGGGTATTTGGTTCGTAGGTTCATGAGTGAACGGTTTAGAAGTAAGGTTTGGAAATTATATAATGTTGGCTCAGTTAGTATTCAGGGGAAAAAGGGCCCATGGTCCTGGGGTGGAGCCGATGAGCGGACCCCGAAAGAAAAATAAGGGCCTTGTGTCCTTGGTGGAGCCTTAGATACGGACCCAAAGGAAATAGCCCATACAAGTGGCTTACCCTCGAGGAAGAACCTGATATGGTTATATTTTAGTTTGGGGCTGGTTAGCCTGAAAGTAGCAACTGTAAAACTTTCTGTAAAGCCAATGGAATTCTGTTTTGATTGGAAATGGTTTATGAAATATGAAAGCCCACACTTGTTTATAAATGATTTAGAAATGTTGAATATGATTGTTTCTGATTAAATCCTTGCATCGGTATTATTATCATTAATTGAGGATAATTTTTCTACTGAGCAAGTTGAAGCTCATTCCTACTATACGCAACAGTTTTACAGGTAAACCTGGAAGGTTGCATTGGCAGTTTGGCACAGTCTCGTAGTCAAAGTCTGTGGATCAAGTGCTTGATAAATATGTATTTATTGCATTTGAGTTATAGTCATATGTATATGTATATTTATATTTATTGAAATATGAGAATTGAGATTATTGTTGCAATACCTATTTTGCTAGGGATGTTGGCATTATTATGATATGATTTATTGATTTATATTAAACGTTTGGGACATAATGTTTGTACATGACACGTCATATATATATATATATATATATTCTTTGTGTCTCATGAGGAAATATGAATGAGCAAAACAGGTTGTATCTCCAATTTTACACATGTAAATCTATCCGGAAGGGTTAGTACGAATGTCAAGTTGGGATGTTACAAATATATATCTCAGGTAATTGAGATAGGGAGACTTATATTTCTTATACACATTTATTCTAATGGAGTTCCTGCTCATAGGTTTATTAAAGTGGACATTTATAAACCGTCAAGAGTGGCACAGATTGAAACCAACTCTACTGGTAGGATAGGTAGTCTTTCCTATCAGTGTATTGACACTGAGGTTAATCAGTGGGTGCATATTTGAGAATATTTACACTGAACATGATCTACTAGAATGATCCTTAAACCTGAGACCCCATAGCTGTCTTATGCTTAAGTTGTTAGGGTTTTATAGTATTTTGTACAGCCTTAACCTTAAGGATGTAATCGGTGCTCATTGGCTTTAATAAGTTATACATGAAGATAGATGAGTGGTCAATAAGGAATCATCACTCTCACTTCGATGAGAGAGAATGTCAGCGTTTGTTCACAAAGATAAATCTCAGTTATGAATCTCTGGCCAGAGTGATAGGTGAACTATGAAAGTGTTTCATCAGGTTCATCTTATTAAGATTATACTTTGTGGGATATGTAACAAGAAGTTGAGATAAGGTTGACTTATTACCATACCATGAATATCTTAATAGTGACATTAAGGGATGAAGGATTAACTAGCATAAGGGTTCACATAGTTCTGCTAGTCACCCACACCTAGGGTACATCATGATCTATTGCTAGATGTCACTCATGACTAGTGAAGGCCTAATGGTAAGTGTTATCATTAAGGGCAAAATTGGAATTTGTTCCAAATGAACCAAAAATAGAAAGTTTCTATTTTAGGGAACATTAGATGTCCCGAACCACTACTAGGTTGGAGTGAACCCAAAGGGTCACACACAATAGGACTCAAGAGAGCTCTTTAATTTTAGAGAGGGGTAAGTTTTTAATTAAATGCAACTTAATAGGACACTTTATTAATAGTTAATAATAGTGGGCCTTAGTTGCAAAAATTAGAAACTCTTGTATTTTCTATAAATACAAGGACTAGGGTGAATGCTAGCACTAAATCCATCCAAACCCTAAAAGAAGAGTGAAGCCACATCCCATTCCCATTTGGGCCGTGACCTATAGGAGACTCTCTCCCTTGGCCTTGACTTCTCTCTCCCTCTCATTCTTGCTTTCCTTCAAGTGTTCTTCAAGAGCAAGTGGATTATCGAGTCTTGGGTTCGTGTGGATACCTTGGAGGCTTCATCGATTTGAAGCTAGGATTTGTTTGCGACAAAGAACATCAAAAGGCACTCAAATAAGTTTATATTATGTTTAATATGCTTTCTTGTTTATTATTTATGATCCGATGTTTGTTCGAACTCTTGCTGGAATGTGATGGTTGGATTCGAATTAGTTTAAAAAGTTTTTATGTTCGTCTTCCGCTGTGAATCCATGACCACCACTTCCTTTCAAAAGTGTTATCATTGAGGGCAAAAATTGGAATTGTTCCAATTGAACCATAAATAGAAAGTTTTAATTTTAGGGAACATGAGATGTCCCTATCCATTAATAGGTTCCCAAGTATATAACCCTAGAGGGGGTGAATAGGGTTTTGGCAAACTTTAATCAAATATTACAAAATAAAAATTAAAGTCCAATTAATTTCAACAGAAGACAAAAAAGATAAACAATTAATTGGAAATGAGAGAGAGAGAGAAATCAAACACAGCGATTTAACGTGGTTAGGTCTCCGCCTACATCCACGCCTCAAGCACCAAGCTCAAGGATTCATCAATCCACTATGGATTACTCCTTCAAGGTGGAGAAACCTTTACAACTATCTTCTTTAATGGCGGAAGATAAGCACCAACAATCTTCTTTAATGGTGGAAGATTAGCACCCACAATGCTATCAAAGCACTTTACTCAAGCTTGATTTTGACTAACAAAATCCAAGCTTCACAAGGGTTAGCACCCAACCCTTAGCTCACAATAAGAATTTATGAACCCATTTGAGAAATATGTTATCCCAAAAATATACTCTAGAGGGGGGTGAATAGAGTATAGGCAAATAAAAATATGTTCACAAATGGGATTTGTGTGTTTTTGAAAACTTAATAAATTTAATAACTAGAATGCAAATTGAATCATAACTTAATCAATTTATATAGCAAGTAAATAAATTGAAATGCAAGAGATAAAATTAGAGAGATTCAAACACAACGATTTTAATGTGGTTCGGTCTCCGCCTATATCCACGCCTCAAAATCTCCATCTAGAGGATTAATCCACTATCCATCTCACTTCTGGTGGAGATTCAAACCTTTACACAACCTTTTTTCATGGTAGAAGACTCTCACCATCAATTTTCTTTAACGATGGAAGTTCTCACCAACAATGTTTACACAAAACCTTAATATCTCAAGAAACACAAGTGAAGATGAAAGAGCACTAATATGATTCTCAACACACTAAGAATACAATAAATAAGCTCTCAATAAACTCTCTACAAAGATTGAATATAAAAGATATGAAGAACAAGAGCTTTGAGAGAACTAAAGCTTTGATTATTGAGAAGTGGCTTGAGTAGATGAACTAGATTCACTTGGATAAGTCTTGAGATTTCTTCAAGCTGATTTACACAAATATAATCCCATACTAATAGCTTCTCAAATGATTAACAAAGATAGCTCAAGAGATTTTCACAAGAAAGCTTGAATAATGAATGCTCACAATGAATGCTCTTAACTAAGATTAATTGTTAGCAATAAATGAGAGCAAGAGCTCTATTTATAATGCATTTGGTCTCAAATGACTTTTTAAAAAACTCTTGGGTCTGATTGGTTAAGAGGGAAGAAGTAGGGTTCATTAAATGCTTCATTTTCTAAAAGAGGAAAGAGTCGTTTTGCATTTGCTGAAGAGTTAGTCAACTAGACCATAGAGTTAGTCGACTAGCAACTAAAAATTCAAAGCATTCAAGTTTCCCAGGCACGGTTAGTCGACTAGGAAAAAATGGGTTAGTCGACTAGCAACTTAAAAACATTTGCGACTAGGACAAAAGGGTTAGTCCACTAGCTTAGCTGCTTTACAAAACTTTGGCTACTGCATTGTACTTATTCGACTGGAACAATGATTTAGTCGACTAGATGGCAAGTTAGTCGATTATCTTATATGTTTAGTCAACTAGATTAAAAATTTACAAAATTTTGGCTACTGCATCACAGTTAGTCGACTGGTTTAAATATGTTAGTTGACTAGATATGGTCTTAAGCCATTTTTCTGATTTCTTAAGTCTAAATCAACTTCCAACATGTAAGTTAGTTAACTAAGGTTCAAAACCATTTTTGACTTAGTTTTAAAAACATTTTGCAAGATTCCAAGGATGTGAATGCCAATGCAACATGAGTAAAACATTTTCTCTTTGAGCTATGCAAGGTTAAACAATTGAGATGCCTTACATAAAGTTCCTAACACAACTTGGCTTTGACTTGATCTTTAGCTTGGCTTCAAGTTGATCTTCATAGGTTGATCTTCATGAGCTTGTCTTTCAAATTGATTCTCATAGGTTGAACTTCATGAGCTATTGATTGAACATTTGCACATAGAGTTGCTTGAGATATGTTGATGAGCTCCAACAAGATATGTCTATGATTCTAAGTAGTAATAATTTATAAAATATAACTATGTGCTTTAACCTCAATCCGTTGTGAATGGTGATTGAGCACATATATCATCCTCAATTATCAAAGTCTAAGTTGTATTATATCTATAGGTGAGTCCAAAATTAGTAAAAGAATAAAGGAACGGTTGTTTTGTGTGTGTTTGAGCGCTTAAATATAAATGAACCAAGTAAATGTAAATGAAAAGTCAAGCGGAGAAAGGTTTTGGGTTTCGAATCCACCCACAATCTTGTAAAATGCATTAAGTTGATTTAGGGTTCATAAGCACCAATTGCAAGGGATGCATAAAAATATTTTCTAAAAAATGATGGGCAATGCCTCAACAAAAGGAAAAGAATAAGGCAAAGCCACCCCCAACTTAAATCTAACATTGTCCTTAATGTTAGGAGGTGTTCACGATTGCAACAATAGAATATTGAATTAGCACATAAGAGGGTAACAAAAACACCTTCCACCAAATTCCACCTGCAAAACCAGCAAAAACGGGTTAAATAACCATAGAATATACTTAAGCTCCCTCTCAAGAAAAGCTAAGTTTTACGTCTTCAGCGAGATGTGTTACTTTTTTTTTCTACTTCAATCATCATCTCATGTTCCCATAAAAAGGACTAGGGATGTCAACGGGGAGGGGCGGGGCGGGTTTTTGCTTTCCCATTCCTGTCCCATGATAAAAACCATTTACCAAGCCTATCCCAATCCCAACTAAAAAGGGGACGGGACAGGGCGAGAATTATGTGCGGCAAGGCGGGTTTTCCCATCGGGTTTGAGAAAATAATTAAAATATTTTTTTAACTTCAATAATTTTATTTTTGGAATGATCCTAACCATAATCTCAACAAATTTGATTTTAATCTTGGATTATAAGTATTTGTAGTTAAAATATATATTTATACACACTAACTTGGTGAAAAAGAATAGAAAAAAATAGAAATGATAAAAATCTTAAAACACTAAATATTGTGAATAAATGGAAAAGATTTTAGTATAATTATATATACATAGATATTCGGGGCGGGGCGGGTCAGAGAGACCATATCTCATTCCCGTCCCAAACCCTGTAGGGTTTTTAATTTTTTTCCCAAACCCTATAGGGTTTTTAAATCTATTTCCCAAACCCTTATGTGAACCATCGGGGAAATTCGATACAATCCACATTGTTATAGATATGCCCTAAAACCAATCCTAAAGAGCATATCTATTTCATATTATATTAATTAGAAGGTATAAATTGTCTTGTATATTTAATTATATATATATATGATAAAGTCCATGAATGAATGATAAGAGAAATATACATCTCAAGTTGTTGAAATGGAGAGACTGATATTTCTCATAAACATTTATTCTAAAAAGTTCCTGCTCATAGGTTTATTAAAGATGACATTTTATAAACCACTAAGAGTAGCACAGATTTAAACTAACTCCAATGGGAGGATAGGTAGTTTTTTCTATCAGTGTAGTGACACTTTAGTTAATCTGTGGGTGCATATTAGAGAATACGTACACCGAACATGATCTACAAGAGTGTTCCTATGGAGATCAAGTCAAAAGGAATATTCTTTTGTTACGTCTATTTAATTAGTAATCCTTAGACCTGAGACACCATAGCTATCTTATGCATAGGTTACTAGGGTTTGATAGTATCTCGTACAGCCTCAACCGTAAGGATGTAATCGGTATTTATTGGCAATAATAGCTTATGTATGAAGATAGATGAGTGTGCAATAATAGGTTAGGTATTTGATCAGGATCAGTTCACAAAGATAATTCTCAAGCTGAATCTCTGGCCAGAGTAATAGGTAAACAGTAAAAAGAGTTTCATTACATTTACCTTATTGAGATTATATTTTGTGGAACATATATCAAGTTATTAAGATAGGGTTTGACTGATAACCATACCTATTATCTTAATAGTGACATTAGGGGATAAAGGATTAAGTAACATGAAGGGTTCACATAGTTCTGCTATTCACCCAAACCTAGGATACGTCATGATATGTTGC
>JAESVK010000096.1:1026880-1058107 GCA_017140935.1 Hamamelis virginiana | reverse complement strand
AATTATATTTCGAGCTCCATGTTATTAAATACTTATTTATCTCCCCATGTTAAGATTATAGATACCCATCCATTAAATTAAATTACTGACAATTTTATTTAATTGACATACGTCAATCTCCTTGAGACCTTCCACTTAACTTATTTGATATGTCAGATACAAAATCCACCTACAGGGTTTGACATAATCAAAACTAATAAGCATCCTCAAGGGGGTATCATCAATCCCTATAGCAGGACTTGGATTCCGTTAATAATTAATATTCACCATACACTTAATGTCGTTACCCAACTCACCGAGTTTATTGACCCTTAAAAGATCTCACTCTTTATGAATCAAAATAGCTAACACTAAATGTATATGCCTATTAAATATTTTGGGATTAAGAGCATAAGCATTCATAATAACCATGAGATATTAATTGTCTTACGTATCAGTACAAAACAATTACCCCAAGACAGTCCCGTTCATTACACACAAGTATACTAGCACAAGAAGTTGGAACTAAACCATTCCCCATAGGCCCATAGTCAAGACAGACCTACTGAAATCTTGTGCTACAATCTTACCGATAGTGTGTCCAACTCCATATAAGACTGTAAACAAAAAAGCTTATATTCTACAAGAACTGATGATCTGATATTTTGTGTGTAAGCCGAACTCTACACACCAGATCATCTACTATGTAGAATAAAAGACACACATGCATAACATTAGATATGTAATATAATGCAAACATATCTCATACAGATTCTCATTAAAACGGAAATAACAGAATTCATTAGTAAATAAATATCAAGGTCCAATACATAAAAGTATAGCTTTTAGTATATAACCCTAACAAGCAGTACAAACAAATTTTCTTTAACACTTAAATTAGCCAATTTGTCAAACACATAAGAATTACTAGCATCATCAATGCCTTTAGTTCAAATCATTTCACAATTTAATTTAAATAATTTGCACATGTCTTCATAACACACACACACACAGAGAATTTCAAAGCTACCCACAACTCCTTATAATATTACGAATTCATGCTTCCCAGATTTACAAATTTAAAAAAATAAATAAATAAATAATACGATGAGCTTAAGAAGAAAATTAGAAGCAACAAAAATCTGCAAATTATTCACACACAGAAACCTTCAGGTCCTAAGTACTAGCAAGCATTTTATGAAAATTTCTATCCAAATATAGCCTTCAAACAAAGCATTATGAGAATTTCAAGGCTACTCAGAATAAATAAATAAGTATAAATAAATAAATACGACTATATATACTTATTTATTTATTTATCTTGAGTAACTTGAAAACATACATACACACACACAAAAATGAAAATCAAGAAGAGTCGACGCAGATCACCTTTAGGTCCTAAGGTAAGAGAAACAGCATCAGCTAATTTATCAATCCCAGCTTGTAGGGCCTCTCTGCATTCTTTGTCAAAAGATATCCTCTTTGGCCCTGCTCTAACCCCAAAACTCCTCCTAATCCGTGGGTTTCCCCATAACCCAGAAGCCCGTTGCTTCCCATCAAGATTCTGCAACATTATATATGCATATGTATGTAGCTCAAAATCACATGTAACAACAGTTCAATGTGTGCGTGTGTGCATATATGTGTGTGTCTGTGTGTGTGTGTGTGTGTGTATGTGAGAGAGAGAGTGAGAGAGAGAGAGATAGAGAAAGGGAGGTAGGTATTAGAACTCACAGGAAAGAAAGCTTTCTGGAGTAAGAGTGATGATGAAGAGAAGGAGATGGACATTTTTCAACGGAGGTATGTTCTTGAAGAACGTTTCAGAGGTTTATGAAAAGATTTTATGGATGGATCGACTCACAGCGAGTCGAGTAGCGAATCTAACTATCTAAGTGTGACTCAATCCCAATACGGAACCACTGCTTGGGTGAAGATGTGCTTGGGTTTACTCAGCTTACAAGAAGATCATGCCACTATAGGAAACATGAGATCCAATGGCTGAAAATGCAAGCACACCAAAACGACACACAGTCCGCGTTTTGTGTATAAAAAGTTACCTACGACAGAATGGCAGCCATAGTTGCTGAGGCTCCTCTCTCTCCTGGGTTGTTAATGGGACGGGTTACTTGCCCCTGTTGGGAAAGATTTGATATATAAATTTGAAAATCTTATGGGGTTTAGGAAAAAAATTAAAAATCCTATAAGATTTGGGACGAAAATGGGATATAGCCGCCCCGCCCCAACCCAAATATTTATGTTTCTATACTAACTAATAGGGTGAGGCTATATACACTAAACCATTCTACTAAAGACAGCCCATATAAAAGTTTCGTTGGGTCTATCTTACTCTTTTCTAACTACCGCCTACTAATTTTTTAGGCAATACATTATTATACAAAACAAAAGTTTTAAAATGCCATAAATGCAGCAAGTTTAAATACTAGACACAATTATATTTGCAACCCATTACCCCCAACACTAAACCTAAAACACATTACCCCAACACTTTCGTTTTAGGTTTGTTTGTATGTTATTGGTAAACATCATATTTGGAATAAACTTACTTCAAAACATGAAAAGTAACATTTTATAACCATTATGGTATAATAGTGTTACGAAAAAACCCATGTTTTGATCGAAAAATTGAAAAAAATAAAAAAATAAAAAAATTATGTGTTCGTGTTCGCATTCGGACTGGTAAATCTGAATATTAAGCTTTAGTATTCAGTAAGTTAATACCAAATATGAAACACTATATTCCACTCCAAAACATCGAATGTAGTTTGCAGTTTTCCTAAAGCTAATGCCGAATATGTAATTGCCGAATAGTAAACCTACATATTCGCCATTAGCTTACCGAATACTAAAGCTTCATACTCGGCATTAACTTATCGAATACTAAAGCTTCATATTCGGATGTACCAGTCCGAATGCGAACACGAACACAGTTTTTTTTTTTTTTTTTTTTTCAATTTTCCAATTGAAATAGGGATTTTTTTTTTGTAACACTATCATACTATAATGGTTATTAAATGCTCCTTTTTATGTTTTGAAGCAAGTTTATTCCAAAGATAATATTTACAAAAGAAATGGAATCAATACAACTTTGAAGACTTAAATCTCAATCTCAAACTAGGTATTTGATTTTTACATTATGAAATTAGCATAACGTCAAGTTATCCTCATGCTACTGCACATAATGCTTTGCAAAGTGATTGATTGAAGCCAACAGTGTTCTGGTTTCTAATGAAAGCCAAGGTGATATTATTCTACTTCTTCCGTAGGACTGTTTTATATAGTGCAATTTTTAATTCGTTATTTCTTTTTACAACTATATATGCATGGATGGAATTTAAATTACAAGTTCTGGTAAGGATAAATAAAACCTCATTATGGATCGTTCACAATGTTTTAATAAATACTAAAAGAATATATGAACAGGCATTTAGGTTCATATTGCATCATGGAGGGTGGAAGGGTCAATAAGCGCGCAATATGTGGAATCAAGTACAATTAATGATAAGTGACTCTCCAATTAATTATTATGCCCCAATTTATATAAAAAAACTAAATATATATAAACTAATTTCAAAACAAAAATTAGTGAAATAAACATATAGTTGGTCACTTTTAAAAAAATTAGTTAAAAGGTTTAATATAAGGTTGCATTGGCATATGCCTGGAAATCAATCCCAAGTTTGTGATTTCAATTTGGTTTGATTACGAGAAAATCTGAAGAGTAATTGTTTTTCATAAATAGTTATCATGGGTATGATTGAACTTCTAATAATATTCCAATTCATCAAAAGATTTATAAAATTTGATGTTAGTGTTCGCTGGAATTTTCTTCTTTTTTTACTTTTTCCTTTGTGTAAAACTGTTAACTGCATGAGAGCATGTAAGATGAAGGTGTGGAGAATAATGTTTTTTTTTTCTTTAATTTTCCATATAAGGCATTATGAATTCTCTCCTATGTTAATCAACTGATTATTATTTCTGTTTTATCCAAATGTATCGTTGTGGAGAATAATGTTTTTCTATATATATAGATATACCCAATTGTTGTGTTATCCAAATGGAAAATATCTTATCTTTCGAGTTTAAGTTCATTCCAAAATTAGGAACACGTATTGTTAGGTTACATAAAATTTAAATTCAACTTTAATTCATTAAGTTACATTTCTAATTTTAAGGTAACACAAAATAAATTTAACTTTTTAATTCAATTCTAATTCATTAAAATAAATTTCTATTTTTAGAGTTGATTTAATTTCATGAAACTAGGGAGAATGAATGTTAAACAATAAAGGTGTAATTTTTTAAAAATCTCTTACTCTTTTGCATTATTAAATTCTATATGCCACAAACAAAAAATGATTAAAAAAATGTATCCCAAATGATATAGTGGATGATCGAACAATTCTTTTTTTAAACAAAATCTTAATTTGAAATACTTCTTCAGGCCAATGTTAAAGTTGAACAATTAATCCCTTATACTATCTATATCTATACTAATATATAAAGCCAGAAGACTGACTGCGTCTGGCCCTTTCTTTTTTCAAAAAATGCCTCTTCAAAAATTTTAACTAAAGCATTAAAATGAAATCCCTTTTTGTCACTTCACACTTCACCACAACTCCCTATAATTACCTCACGTTCTGAACAGTTAGCAACAGTTTTGCAAAATCAGCAACTCCAATTCTTCATGGACTCTATCTCTTCATCCCTCCATGCTATCTCAAACCAATAGTTTATCTCTTTATTTAATACACGTGTATATATATACAGAGAATAATTTTTAATCTTGCATTTTATGGTATTAATAGAATCTACCGAAGAAAAGATGAACAAAGAGCCTTTGGGATTTTTTGAAGCCATTAGAGTATGGGTATTTCCATTTAGCGATAAGATTGTTTTTTTATTCATTGTATTACACCGGAATTCAATACAAACACTCGGGCGAGCTACTTATACATTTTGGATAAGGCTTGTTTCCAAAAAAAGATATCTTTAATGAACAATTTTTGAAGGTAATATATTTTGGGTTTGGCATGTTTTTTTTTTAAGGTTTTGGGTGTGTATATGCAGTAATGGAGGAATTTTTTTGGTTTTATTTGTGCTTCATTTTCAGCAATCCTATTAATTGCCGGCTTTTTGACGAGTGGATGTATTTTCAGTGGACGGGATTCTTTCAGAATAAATCGGAGTTTTACGTATTCATGTTAGAAGCATTTTGACCCTTACAATTTTTTCATTTAATTTGTACACCATTGAAAATATATTTTCAGATTTGACATTTGTATTTCAACAATGTTGTATAAAAAGTCTATTTTGTATTGGTTTTGTGATTTTTGGGAATGAATATGTCATAAAGGTTTGATCTTCTATGTAGAAACCCATTCACTGCTGGGGTTTTCATCTCGGAAACCTAGCCTGAGTTTTCTTGTTTGGCTTATCATGGCACCGGAACGTAAGTTTATATATATGAACCATATAACAAATATAAACATACCTCTTGCAAAAACGGACATATACTTTTCCTCCAGTGAAGTTACAAATAATATGCATTCTATATATATTCAAATTGATATGAATAATAAAGCGGAGATATACGGTGTGAAACAGTATAATATAAGAGATAATTAAAGAATAATTATAAAGCGGGAGATATACGGTCTGAAACAGTATAATATAAGAGATAATTAATATTTTATTTTCGGATAAAAATTAAATTTGAATTTGAGAAAAACTAAGAAAGATTATAAAATGAACTACTTCATATATTAACAATTTATGTCAAACGGAATCTTTCATAAACGGATTTATTTATGGAAAACTAAATCTCTATGTGTTTGAGGGTAGTTTAGTCTTAAAAAAAAAAATTATTTACCCATTATTTTCTTGGGTGGCTTTATACAACACACCTTTTATTATAAGCAGTCCAATTTCTAAGTACAACTCACTCATTTGTTATTTTTACTAAAGTTAGCCCTACAATAATTTAATTAATAACCCATTTACTAAATACAACCCATTACATAACAGAAATACTATAAGCAATCCATAATATATCAACATTTATAAAATGACCATATTACCCCCAACACTAAACCTAAAACATATTACTCCCAACACTTTCATTTTAGGTTTGTTTGTATGTTTTTGGTAAACATTATGTTTGGAATAAATTTGCTTCAAAACATGAAAAGTAGCGTACGTTTTATAACAATTATGGTATGATGGTATTATGAAAAAAATTCCTGTTTCGATCGGAAAATTGAAAAAAAAAAATATGTGTTCATGTTCGCATTCGGACTGATACATCCGAATATGAAGCTTTAGTATTCGGTAAGTTAATACCAAATATGAAACACTATATTCCACTCCAAAAAATCGAATGTAGTTTGCAGTTTTCCTAAAGCTAATGCCTAATATGTAGGTTTACTATTCGGCAATTACATATTCGGCATTAGCTTTGGGAAGACTGCAAAAAATCGAATGTAATTTGCAGTCTTCGTAAAGCTAATGCCGAATATGAAGGTTTCATATTCGGCATTAGCTTTAAGAAGACTGCAAATTACATTCGATTTTTTTGAGTGGAATATAGTGTTCCATATTTGGTATTAACTTACTGAATACTAAAGCTTAATATTCAGATTTACCAATCTGAATGTGTTACCACACTAAAAATCGGTCAATGATTGTTAAGGCCGAAATTCTCAAAGCAAGATTCTTATAAGGTCGAAATTAAGAAAAGCATTACATGTATTCGGTCTATGAAAAATCGACCATAAAAAGACCAGGCCAACAAAATATCCTCTATCAAATATGGCCTTGATAACCTTGATACATCCAAAATGAACGTAGGTGATTAAATAACAGAAAGACACGTGGCAGCATCTGACGGGGAGCTCAAATGCATGTTGATATCTGATGAGAAACGTGGCAACGTGGCAACATCTGGCTGGGAGTTCGAATGCACGTTCATATATGAAGACCAAATCAAAGATATGGAAGATACACGATCTCAACTAATCCCATAAAATGTGGAACGACTATAACCTTTAGCCAACTGGGATTTGACACATGGAATTAGTTACAAACACATTCAGCCTCTATAAAAGCTGAAGGGGACAAAGAAACAAAGGATCCACGATCAAATTCAAGCATCAGCTTTTAATCTTTTATTTATGTTTTTGTTTTCCTAGTCGTTTTTCAATTCCTTAGGAGTAATTCATCGTGTAACTGAAGAATCCAAACTCTGGTTTGGTCAGGGATTAGTCTCTGTTCGTTTTATTGAAAGCTCATTTAACAAGTCTGTACTCAGCCAATATATGGTACGTATTTGTTTCTTTTGAGTTTATTACATTCCAATATTATTTGCTTTATATTTAACACTGCAAAAGTCCTTGAGGCTTCAAGGCAAGGAGAACCTACAATCATTTGATTGTTTGTAGTTGGCACGCCCGCAACTCACACACATCTTTCTAAAGAACCGATTTGTTGCCAACATATTTGGCACGCCCGGTGGGACCCTAAGTGTTAAAATAATTTATTTCTATGGCTCCTAAGAAAGATAACACAAAAGATAAAGCCAAGGAAAATATAGAGGTATCTGACTCACCTGATGATACTGTCTCAAGTCCTCAAGCAAGACTTGAGGAATTTAGAGAAACTCAAGAATAGGCTTTGGCTAATAATGTTTTAGCCGCATGTAGGATGCATTTTGATGAGAGAATGCATGAGCAAAGCCAAGCAATGATGTCCTAAATGGCCAACATTTTAAAGACTTTTACAGAGTCTAACCAAATGGTGGCCAATGGTCTAAAATCGAATATGGATAGGGTGATGGATTTTATGACCGAAAAACTCGGTCCTGCGATGAATCAAGACTCGGCCTCAAGTGTTAGGAATAGAGGCCGCAATACAGACACGGTAGAAAATCAGAATTTTCAATACGGCCAAGTTAAAATACAACAAAGACCGAACAGAAATTTTGAACCAGTAAGTCAAATGGGCAGTATGAACCAAAACCAAATGTTTAGTACACCCATACACACGACTTACAACAATCCTGTGTATAGGCCAAACGTTGGCCCAAGTGGAACAAAGGAAGTTCCCATGAATTATGCACAGACTAACATTACAAGTTCCCCAATACCCGGGGGGCAACAGATGTTCGGCCAATCCCAGGCAACAAATGCTGGGGGGCAACCGAATTTCAATTCTCCAGTCCAAAATGCACCAATGGGACCTATAGAAAGTAGTGGACGATACACACAAGGATACCCTCAAGTCCAAACTCCACATAATCCCATACCTACACCCCATGTCCATCACATGTACGACCAACAAAATATGGCCGAATATCATTTAGGAAATCAGCTAGGGGGAAATATGTTTGAGCCAGCTCATCCAAATCGGCCTTACTTCAACCGGGATGAGGTGGCCGAAATAATTAGGGAACAAATGGGCGGTCTGTGTAGTCCTAACATCAAGACAGCGTATAGCAAGCCTTACCCCGATTATATTGACCAACTATACGGGTTCCCTAGACAATACAAAGTTCCAGACTTCTCATTATTTTCTGGAGATAACAAACAATCCACTTACGAACATGTCGGCCGATTCACCACCCAGTGTGGAATAGCAGCGGCCAATAGTTTCCTTAAATTAAGGCTATTTTCTAATTCCCTGACGGGTTCAGCCATTGATTGGTATGTAAACCTGCCACTAGGATCAATAACAACGTGGCAGGAATTGGAACGCACATTCCACCTTAGATTTTATAGAGCAGAGGCTGAAGTTACGGTCGGAGATTTGGCTCGAATGTACCAAGAGCCAGGAGAGAAAATAGAGATATTTATCTCTAGATTCCGTACTGCAGAAAATAAATGTAGGACCACCTTATCAAAATCTGATTGTGTAAAAATGGTGATGGGTGGCCTTAATATTGAGAATAGAAAAAGATTCGTAGGTCAAGAATTCATCGACCTAGGACACCTCTTATCAGTAGTCTCTAGATATGAAAAAATTCTAGAGGAAGAAAACCAAAGGAAGATATCCTCTAGAGGGACCTACTATAGGAACCAAAACAGAGATGCTGGTTACCTCGAGATCACCAATGATGAAGAGGAAAACCAGGAAAATGAAGTCGTTTTGGCCGAGTTAGCCCTAACGAGGCCATATTCATGCAAAGCCCTAGTGAGGGCTAAATCAGATGTCACAGAATCAAAATCAAACGGTCAAAGAAGGCCGAACAACAATAACTATAGAGAAAGGAAATAGGATTTTGATGTGACAAAAACGGAACAAATCTTTGACTTTCTACTCAAAGATAGACAGATAAAGTTGCCTGAAAACCATATCATACCATCAAGAGATGAAATAAAAAATAAGAAATATTGTAAATGGCATGACTTATGGTCGCATAATACAAATAATTGCATCGTTCTGAGAGATGCAATCCAAAAATCCATCGGTGAGCAAAAACTAAAATTTAGTGAAACCGATAAAACTGTGAATTTAGTAGATGAGGATGATCCTTTCCCTGCAGAATTTTCGATTAACATGTTATATATGCAGGAGTCAAAGAAGCAAATGGCCGCTCCACCTACACCTGATGCGGCCAAAGAAAAAGGAAAAGGAAAAATCACCTCGGACAATCATGCACAGGCCGAATCACATAAACAATCGGCCATGAAAAAGTTCAACATCACAAGAAGGACCGGAGCCAAATCCGGAAGACTACGCTTTTTCAGGCACCTACCACAAATACAGGAAGTGGTCGAAACAATCACTCCAGCAATACAGTTTAATCAATGGATACCCAGTCCATTGTTCAAGATGTTTTATGGAGTTAGCCAGGCCAAAGCAACAGTCACGTTTCCTAAATGGCACAAATACGGTCGAACGCACTATTATTGAAAATAAACGCCGTAGGCCATTGATGGGAGACTATAAGCCAGATTTTGAGTTCAGAGCCCAAAACCAAGAAGCCAAGTGTGGACACCCCATTTTTACCAATTATTTCTACCATATGTCCATGCAAATGATTAACTAGAATAGCTGATCATTGGGTGAGGAATTGGCCTTGTAAAGACTAAATTGCCCTTTGCTGAGGAAAATGACAATTCATTATTTCATGTGTACATTTGGATTGGAATCAACCCATTTGTATTGCATTTGACTTTCGAGGTGTTTTAGAACATCCCTGTAAATTTTCATGGCATTCTGATGAGAGCTCGATAGGTAATTAGGGTTTTTGCGACTTGAAGGGCATTTTCGTCCTTTTTCTCGTATAATTTCAGAATGACCTCCGAATTCGAAACGGATTGTTTCATGAGGTTTATATGGATGTGGGGAGTGTATTTGGTGTGTCAATTGAGCCTTTGAATGGTTGGGATGGATTCTCCCAAAATCGATCCCATGGGTAAGAATAAGCTGAATCAGGGTTTCGATCAAATCGACCGTGAATTGGTCATTATCACCAAAACAAAAGATTTTCAAAACATGTTGTTAAGTACCAATTTCATATTAAAACCATGTTTTTAGAAGTGGTGCAAGCCTAATTGATCAATTTTACAAAACAAGGAATGGTCATATGACCAATTTTGGCACAACCGGGTCAATTGACTAGCTTTTTGCTAAAACCCTTGACCATGGTCAATTGATTTTAACCCAAAAACATTCTAAAAATGTGGAGGATCAAAACACGGTCGTTTTGAGCCCTGAACCATCGGATTTGGATCAAATTTGACCAAAATATGGCCAAAATTCGAAAACCCTAAAATTTGGGAACAAAATTGGGAAAGTCAGCATGGTGACCGTCCTAGTTAGGACGGCCAACCGTCCAGGCCTAGGACGGCCACCAGCATGCTCGATCAGATTTTGTATATTTGGAAAGTTTGAGGCTCCCCCACCCATTTTGACCGATTTGGTTTGATTTTTTGAATATAATTCGAAGGGTTTTTAGCTAGCAAACCCTAGCACTTATTCTAAGCCCTAGGATCATTTTTAGAGGGATTAATCCTAGCCATTCAAGGTTTTAAACCCTAACTCTATATATGCTTCATTATAGAGTTAGAGGGAGAGGATAAAAAAGAGGAGGAGAGATTTTTAGGGTTTTGGAGAAGGAGGCTACAGATTTTTAGCTCTTCATCTCTACACCATTGAAGGGGCAAGGATCGAAGGCTAAGAGCTTGGAGGAGGCTAGCCAAGAAAGAGATCGAAGGGTAAATCCTTAACCTTGACCCTTATTTTTCATGGTTTTTTTAATATAAGTTTATGAGGCTATGTTGTAAGTCCTCTTGATTTTCATATGGTATGAATTCTCTCTTCTTTTTCTTTCGACTATGAGTATGTTTAACATGATTAGAAGTAATTTTATCATTATTCTATGTGAGTATGCATGTTAGGGTTAGGTTTTCTTGTTATTTTATGTTTAGCAATCATGATTAGGGTTATTTTTTATTATGATTTTATGTGGTTAAATAGGTTTAGGATTAGTTTTGTTATTATTTTATGTTAGTATGCATGTTTAGGATTAGTGAGTTTTATCGTGATTTTATGTATGTATGCATGAGTAGGGTTAGATTTGTTGTTATTTTATGTTAGTATGCATGTTTAGGATTAGTGAGTTTTATCGTGATTTTATGTATGTATAGATTTGTTGTTATTTTATGTTAGTATGCGTGTTTAGGATTAGTGAGTTTTATCGTGATTTTATGTATGTATGCATGAGTAGGGTTAGTTTTCTTGTTATTCTATGTACGTATGCATGATTAGAAGTAGTTTTATTATTATTTTACGTGAGTATGCATGTTAGGGTTAGTTTCTTGTGATTTTATGTGTGTAAGCATGCTAGGGTTAGTTTTTGTTATGATTTTATGTTTAGGATGAGTCCGTTGTTATTATTTCGTGTATGCGAGCATGTTTAGAGTAAAGGTTAATATATTCATGTTGTTATTTGAATCTCATGATAATTGATTGGTGATTTTAATGGTAATATGAGTACGTTAATGTGTATTTTGACATGTGAAGAGTCTTGAGTCTTTTTGTTTGTGCTTTTTATGATTATTTAAACACTTGATATGGATTCGATGGGTTGAATATATAAATTGTGTACGAGGGAGCGTGCGAAGGTAAGATCCTCCCCTTGTGTTTAAAATAGTTGTTTAAAGCATATTCGTTGTTAGTTTTCTTATACATTTTGCATGGTAATTTAGTATAGCATGTTAGATTGTATGCTAGGGTGTTTATTTGTCATTTTTTATGGATTAACAATGTTTTTTAAGCCATTTGGAACGTGTATTCAAATCTGTCCAGATTTGAATATATGCTTTGAAGTGGTTTAATTAACATTTTTAAGCCATATTTTTGCATGATTTTTATAGTTTTTTTTATAGTATATTCATGTAGAAAGCATGATAGGTCATCTTCACATTTTTATTCTTTGTTTTCATGATTTTTAGAGTGGTTAAAGGTTCATATTCAAATATGTCCGGATTTGTTTATGCCCTTAAATCACTTTTAAAAATTATTTTAGGGCTAAATCTAACTTATAAATATGTTTAGGATCACATAGTTTGATTAGTATGCATTTAGGAACATTTTCATGCATGATTAGAATTGATTTTGTGAATGTTTGATTAATTTAGTTAAATTACAGCATGCATTTGCATTAGTATGTTAGGGTTTTTAGATTAACTTTAGGGCTAGTTAGAGACCCTAGGCTAGGAAGGTCACTTGACCTTCCCTAGGAATTTCCTTTGTTGTAAAAATCATGATTTAAATTGTGTATTTTATTTGATTTAAGAGTCGATCTTCGAGAGATTTCCTAAAAGATTTTTGATGCAATATTTATGAAATAAATATGATTTTATGAGATATTTGATTATTAATTGATTTTCAAAAGATTTGAAATGTTTTAAAGATTTTCTTACCTTGGAATGAAATTCCTCCCTTATGATTTGTTTTCTTGAAAATCTTTGAAAAAGATTTTTTTAACTGGAATTGGATTCTAAAGATAAGAATTGTTTTGGAATATTTGGATTTTATGAATATCTTTTAATTTGAAATGATTTCAAATAAATGATTTTGAAAGAATAAAAACTCTCGAAGTTAGAGTCTTGAATTAGGTTGAAATACCTTTGATGATGTGATCGATTACAATAGGAGAGTCCTAGGGTAGTCGAACTACGTGGACTTTGATACTTGCTAGGTGACACTAGTAAGTTACGTAGGCGCTAATAGGGCTCAAGTCCGCCCTAGGATGCCCGTAGGGTGTCTTAGGTTTTAGGGGTTTGTTTGTATATATTTTTTTATTATTATTAATATAACTAATATAGATTACTGCATTTATATCACTATTTTGTTGGTTGATTAGATTATTTAGGATTGTTTGCATTGAGAAATTTAAATAGCCCAAATAAATTAGAAGTCCTTTAATTAGGGCGAGGTGGGTGCCTATAAGTGAAAGCTTGGAACCTTCCCACATCGTAACCTAGCCCCCGGATCCAACTCTGGTTTGTAGACTGTCTTTTCATTGAAAATGGAGTTTGTTTCGTTTTGATTTTAAAAATAAAATATTTTTCATGGTTTCCTTATTCCTTAAAAATAAGGTGGCGACTCCTTTGTTTTGATTGCTAAACCCCCCCTAATCACATCGCCCGGTGATGATGTGGACTCACACCCAAAGCCCCGTCCACGAGGCTGGTCCACAGAACTGGCGACTCCGCTGGGGACTTCGAGGGCTAAACTTCATTGATTTAATTGGGCTATTTAATTTCTTAAATTAATTAAAATCAACCACTTGCATTTGCGTGACTGCATATCATTTTAGTTATATTAGCTGCATGTCATTGTGTGATAGGACGATGTTGCCTTGCCAAACGATGGTCTAGTCCTGATCCCTGTCTCCACTCGACACTATGGCAATCATGACGAAGCCATCAACCTATTGTCAAGTACCCTTCGGGGGGTATATCAATGACCAATCAGTACTGTTTGACCCACGCGGCACGCCATGTGTCACATGTGGTTAGGTATATGGATTGGTCTGCAATAGGAACCGTTGAACCCACCTTTTGCATTAGTCCATGTAGACAGCCAAGTAGGACACTCTACCCTACAGTGCTTGCACACACCTGTTATGCTGCCGAAATTTCGACACACAATTGTACTGTTATGCTGCCGAAATTCCCTTTGGTATTTAACTGTACCGTTATGCTGTCGAAATTTTCCCTCGACACATACCTACGCCGTTATGCTACCAAATTTCTTTTAGCACATAATTGCGTCGTTATGCTGCCGAAATTGTCCCAATTTGATGTGAGCCTTGTTTGTGAATGCTAGAACTTAGGGATATGTACCCTTGGATAAACTTTGATATTTTTAATATAGGCCTTTTATTTTAAGGATTTTGGTCCTTAGAATGAAAGGACTATTTTGAGGATGGAAGAGAATATTCTAAAGGTACATACCCTTTTCTGTGATTAGGTTGTTTTGGCTTGTTTGACTAAGACCTTCGATTCAAAGGAAAGTGTCCTAAGAATGAAGGACTGGTCATTGGAATTGCTCTTTGAGCCCTGTTTGGTCAATCATGTTTTATTTCCCTATTGGTGATTTCGATTTATTTCCTAATTTCTAAGGAAATGCCCTTGTGAAATAGGGAAGTGAGTTGGAATTATGATAGGACGGTTTTCCCCTTTCTCCTTGTCTTCTGTTTGGATAGCACCTCTTTAATAGTCTGTCAATAGGTTTTGAGTATCATGGACTTGTCCCTTTTTTCTAAAAAAGCTCATTTCATGGTGTAGAATTCTGGCCTGGCATCGTGATTTTAGAGGGCGTTTTTTTAGTGTTGAACCCCCGAGTGTATCCTCAATGGCTGACGGAGAATCCAGTACCACTGCTACAGTGTTGAATGCTATCATGGACCGAATTGATGCCCTGGCCCGTGAGACTGAACATATTAAGAAAATGTCCCAAGATAAACAAACCAGTACAGATCAAGATAGGGAGGCCCACTTAGAGAACCCGAAGAGTACCTCTGATCCACCTATCCCAGTCCAAGTTGATGATAGTGCCAAGGCCCAGGCAGGAGCCAAGTCTAAGCCCATCAACCTGGATGGCGAGCCCAGTGGATCTAGATTCCTCTCTGGGGATCCGATCCTGTTGTCGAGTAAGGTTGAAGCCTTAGAGAAAGCCCTGAAGGGGATGCGTCGGTCTGATGACATGGTTGATGTGACATCCTTTTCACTGTTCCCCAAGGCCCGTATGCCGTTCAGTTTTAAGATGCCGGAATTAGATAAGTTTGATGGGATGGGTTGCCCTAAAACCCATTCGAAGATGTATGTGAGGGCGATGCAACCTCGTGGAGCCAATGATGAGCTGTTGGCTCAGATGTTTCATGAATCACTGAAAGGGTCAGCCTCGAAGTGGTTTTTATCCTTAGATGAGACTAAGTTGAAGACATGGGAGGATGTTTGCAATGAGTTCACTAATCACTACAAGTACAACACTGAGATTGATGTGACTCGTAGGGATCTTGAGACTACTAAGCAGGAACCGAGGGAGAGTTTCTCTGCCTTCATTTCCAGATGGAGGGCAAAAGCTTCGCAGATGACCCACAGGCCTACAAATGATGAACAGGTGCAGATGGTACTGAAGAGCCTCTTGCCTATCTACAACAAGTATTTGTTCTCACAGTACTTCCCTAACTTCAAAGCCCTTGTTATTGCTGGTACTCAAGTTGAAGATGCTCTGGCTAGTGGGGCTCTCAAGGCCGAAGAATCCTTCAGAAACCGCCAACCACCTCTCAACTGCAAACCCAACCCTGAAGTCAATGCCATTGCCTAACCTTTTCAGGCTACCCAATCAAACCGCCCATTCCAAGCTAGAGAGCCGGCCCGCCAATTCACCAATCTATACATGTCCCTGGAACGTGTCCTTGAGAAATTGAAGGCACGTGGTCTCCTTACCCCTTTGGAACCCCGACCTCTTCCAGATCCATTACCCAGAAACTTCAAGAAGAATGAGTATTGTCAGTTCCACCAATCTAAGGGCCATCACACCAACCAATGCATGCGCCTTCGCCATGAAATCCAAGACCTCATTGACAAGAAAGTCATTGCCCCACCAAATCCACCAAGTCAACCAAATGTCACCAGTAACCCTCTCCCAACCCATGCTGTACCGCCACCAGCTCAAATCAATGCCTTGGGCCTCGACGACCCAAAAATTCGTCACCCAATCCGCCCATATGTCCCACTCAAAACTACCCTAACCGAAGCCTTTTACCAAGCCCGATCCCAAGGCCTCATTACCCCACTCATACCCCGCTTCCATAAGCCTTTTTGCCAGTACCACAACATCTTCGGGCATGACACGGAGAATTGCAGAGTTTTAGGGAAACTGATTCAGGATTTACTTGATGATGGAGAGTTATATCAGTATGAAGAACCTGAGAAACTTGAAGTTCTCGAAGAAGCTCCTAGAAATGGGAATTCTCAACGTCAGTTGAAGGAGAGATATCTAGCAGGAGACTCGGAGGTCGGATTGTTAGGAGAATCGAGTGGCAAGTTTGATTATTATGTGCTCTATTCATCGAGAAAGATTTCTGATGAACCTATTATTCCAACGGGGTGGGATGATTTACCTGCAGAAGTTGAACCAGATATTCCTTCTTCACCCGAAGGGTTGAGTCAAGATACCATGCAGAAACAGTTTGAGAATGGAACCTCTTCAGTCGTGAAGATCACCGGGGAAGACAGTGATTTGATCGGTATGATTGAATGGGAGGATCTCATGAGCACACCTGAGACCATAGAGAATCTGTGGGCCAGTGATGAGGAAGTAGACCATCTGACTCGAGGCGGACGCCATTTCAAGCCAGCTCATTTAGAAGCCAGTAATCCGTTGGGGGAATTAGAGAAGGGTCAGCGGTCAGATGTTATAGAAGAAGAGGAAGAGATATTGAAACAGTTGAAGAGAACACAGGCTAACATTACAATTTGGGGATTGCTCATGGCTTCACAGAAACACAGACAAACGGTGCTTCGGTTGCTCAATCAGGTGCAGGTTCCTATTGATACGTCCCCTGAGGGTTTGGTAGGTTTGGTAAATCCGGTTCATCATGGACCATCCATCTCATTTACTGAATCTGACTTACCCAAGAGTGAGAGTAATCATCTGCAAGCTTTGTACATCACAGTGGATATCATGGGAAAGAGAGTTCCCTCAGTCTTAGTTGATAACGGGTCAGCATTGAATGTATGTCCACTCAGTACTACTACTACATTGGGGATTGAACCATCTGAATTTTCGCCATCAGGACAGACTGTTAGGGCTTATGACAACACTCGCAGAGAAGTTGTGGGAATGGTGACTCTTCCAGTTGTTATTGGGCCAGTTGAATTCAATGTTGATTTTCAGATCCTAGATGTGCCAGCCAGTTTTAATATGCTTTTGGGAAGACTGTGGATTCATCCGACCGGGGCTGTACCGTCATCACTTCACCAGAAAATCAAGTTTCCACACCAGGAATCAGTGGTCACTTTGAAGGGAGATATGGAGATGAATCGAAGTGTTCGAGTGCCAATCTGTGAGATCAGCCAGGAGTCATCAGAAGTGCTACTGTCAGGGTTCGAGTATGTACAGGCTATCGAAAGAGAGCCCGAGCAGGCGGTTCTGTGTCTCGAATTGCATACTTATGAGGTCGAGGCGATTTATTCAATTGAGCCTACAACTCCACCTTTACCAAGCTGGGGCTTTGAAGATTGTCCTTTCATCTATGATTGTGAGGAGATCGAGTCACTTCCATCTGATGATAACTTGTAGGTGTCTTCAGTAGAATAGGATTTCCCTGCTTTCTTTATAGTAGTGTAGGATTTCCTTGTTTCTAATAAAAACCTCAACCTCATTTGAAGAGGTATGAGTGTCAATTTGTTTCATCTTCTGTGTTCAGTTATTCAACTTTCAATTAATAAAAGAAGTATTCATTCTCTTCTCATCTCTCTTGCAGTGTTTCCCTTTTATCCTCATTGGATTTGTATGGCATGAACATAGACCCGCGTGAGGATGTTCCTCCTGAGCTCGACGAGCAATATGGAAAGGGGCACGCTCAACCTAACATGGATGAATTAATTTCAATCAATTTAGGGACGGATGAATTACCTAAGATAATTAAAATTGGATCAACACTGTCGCCGCAAGAGAGAGAATCATTGGTAGAGGTTTTGAGAGAGAACATTGAAGCTTTCGCATGGTCGTACCAAGATATGCCAGGCATAGATCCCGACACTGTGCAACACTTCATCCCCACTAATCCGAACATGAAGCCAGTCAAACAGAAGTTGCGGAGAATGAAGCCAGAATGGGCCTTGAAGATTAAGGATGAGGTGATCAAGCAGATGAATGCCGGATTTCTACAAGTAGTGGAGTACCCAGAATGGTTAGCCAACATCGTTCCAGTGCCTAAGAAGGACGGGAAAGTACGAATGTGTGTTGATTTCAGAGATCTCAATAAGGCGTGTCCTAAGGATGATTTCCCTCTGCCTCATATAGATGTATTGGTCGACAACACTGCTGGCCATGCACTCTTGTCTTTTATGGATGGCTTTTCGGGTTACAACCAGATCAAAATGGCTTCCCAAGATATGGAAAAGACAGCTTTCATTACACAATGGGGGACATTTTGTTATCGGGTTATGCCCTTCGGCCTTAAGAATGCTGGCACGACATACCAAAGGATGGCTACCACACTGCTGCATGATTTGATTCACAAGGAGGTGGAAGTGTACGTAGATGATATGATTGTGAAGTCTGTGGATAGGGAATGACATTTAGCTGCTCTGAAGAAGTTCTTTGAAAGAATTATCAAGTACAAGCTGCGTCTGAACCCTCAGAAATGTGCATTTGGAGTGACTGCTGGGAAGCTGCTCGGTTTTATGATCACACAGAGAGGGATAGAAGTAGATCCGGGGAAAATCAAAGCCATCATGGAGATGCAACCACCAAAGACAGAAAAGGAAATCCGGGGATTTTTGGGAAGAATTCAGTTTATCAGCTGTTTCATAGCTCAGTTGACAACTATCTGCGAGCCGATTTTCAAGCTGCTAAAGAAGGATGTACCGACTAAGTGGAACGAGGAATGTCAAGAGGCATTTAATACCATCAAAAGGTATTTGAGCAACCCACCAATACTGGTTCCCCCGCGACAAGGTGAATCGTTATTACTCTACTTAACTGTCACCGAAACCGCGATGGGAGCTATGTTAGCTCAATATCTTGAAGAATCCTTGAAAGAGAATGCCATCTATTACCTCAGCAAGAAGATGACAGATTATGAAGTGAACTATAGTGCTTTGGAAAAGACATGTGTAGCATTGGTGTGGGCAACTCAAAAGCTTCGCCACTACATGATGTCTTTCCAAGTACTTTTGATCAGTCGAATGGACCCATTGAAGTATCTGCTTGAGAAGCCTGCTTTGTCCTATAAAACAGCGCGGTGGTTATTGTTATTGTCGGAATTCGACATTCAGTATGTACTGCAGAAATCAGTAAAAGGAAGAGCTATAGCGGAACACCTGGCAGAATGTGCTACTTCACAAGCAGACGATGTCAATCACCAGTTCCCGGATGAAGAAATCCTTGTGGTAGAGAAGAAGGTGTGGAAAGTGCACTTCGATGGAGCATTAAATAGGAAAGGATGTGGCATAGGAGTTTGTCTGGAGACACCTGAAGATGTGATGATACCTGTGGCAGTGAAACTGAACTTTAAGGTAACCAATAACATAGCTGAGTATGAGGCTTGCATTTTAGCCTTAGAATCAGCATTAGCCTTGGGAGTAGAAGAGCTTGAAGTGTATGGGGATTCAGCCCTTATCATATGCCAAACTAGAGGAGAATGGAAGACTAAGGATGAGAAGCTACTGCCATATCACGATTATCTAGAGACACTGGCAAAAGAATTCCGTCAAATAAAATTCTTTTACCTGTCTAGGCAAAAGAACAAGTTTGCGGATGCCTTAGCCACTCTAGCATCCATGGTAGAGATTCCAATAGAAGGGGGAGTAGCACCGATGATCATTGAATCTAGAGAAGAACCCATCTATTGTTGTGCCCTAAGGGAAGGAGAACCAAACGACGGGAAGCCATGGTACCATGATATTCAGCAGTACTTAGAAAAAGGGGAGTATCCGCCAGAAGCATCTTATGTTGACCGAAGAACTTTGAGAAGGTTGGCTAGCCAGTTCATCTTGTGCAGTGGGAAATTGTATAAAAGGTCTTTTGATGGTGTCCATCTCTTGTGTGTAACAAAAGATGAAGCAGAGCAGATTATTCAGGAAATACATGAAGGGGCTGGGGCTCCACATATGAATGGGTATATGCTCGCAAAGAAGATTATGAGACTGGGTTACTATTGGTTGGCCTTAGAAAGTGATTGTGCTAAACATGTTAAGAAATGCCATAAGTGCCAAGTGTTTGCAAGTGGTAAGCATCAGCCATCCATGCCACTCACTACCATGTCATCACCATGGCCATTTGCAACATGGGGCATTGATATCATCGGCAAGATCACTCCTGCGGCCTCGAATGGGCACGAGTACATACTGGTGGCTATTGATTACTTTACCAAGTGGGTAGAAGCAGCGTCGTACAAAACTTTGAATGCTAAGCAGGTTGCCAAGTTCATACAGTGCAACATCATCTACCGATATGGAGTGCCACGTGAGTTTATTTCAGATAATGGGCAACATTTCAAAAAAGAGACTAGAGAGCTTCTTAAGAAATATGGTATAGTACATCACCATTCCTCTCCTTACCGTCCGCAGACTAATGGAGCAGTAGAGGCAGCTAACAAGAATTTGAAGACCATTTTGAAGAAGACCACGGATACATACAATGATTGGCATGAGAAGTTGCCTCTAGCATTGTGGGGTTATCGCACATCCATTAGGGCGTCAACTGGGGCTACGCCTTACTCGTTAGTGTATGGTATGGAAGCAGTGTTACCAATTGAGTTGGAAATACCTTCACTAAGGGTAGCTATGGAAAGCCAACTAGCAGAAGTCGATTGGATGAGGGATAGATATGAACAGCTGTCACTAATTGACGAGAAGAGATTGAGGGCCCTATACCATGTTCAAGGTTATCAAAGAAGAATAGTAAGAGCATTTAACAAGAGAGTCAAAAACAGGGGCTTGAAAGAAGGGGATTTGGTACTCAAAGAAATCAGAATGCCGATTCATGATCCAAGAGGAAAGTTCAAGCCAAGCTGGGTAGGACCCTACATCATCAAGGAGATACTATCAGGCGGAGCCGTGCGTCTTATGGACATAGATGGGATCGAATTCTCTCAGCCTACCAATTTGGATCAATTGAAAAAGTATCATGTATAAAAAAATAGTAAAAAAAAAAAAAAAAAAAAAAAGAAAGGCCCGCTAGGTAGAAAACCTGAAAAGGCTGCTTAGGCAAAAATTAGGGCAAGAGCTCGCTGGGTAGAAAACCTGCAAAGGCTGCCTAGGCAAAAAGTAGAGCATTCAAATAAAAAAAAATGATTTTCAATTGATCCCATGAACTACAAGGACCTGATTCTCCAAGTATTCAAAACAAGAAAGTTGAAGGTTTTATGAAGAAAAGAAATATTCAAAGGATGGAGATATGTAGGCAGCCCATAAAGTCACTTTGGGTGCGGTCCAATTCTGTAAGGCAAAACAACCCTGTGTTTGTTTTCAATTGCAATTATTTGCAGTGATTTATTCAAAACTAAAAAGATAGAATTCTTTTATTCATGAGATGAAGAGAAACCTTTCAAAGGTCTATTACATGCCATATGATTTTAATTCCATTCATTTTAAATAATAAAAAGCATGGGAAATATGTTCAAAAGTTCATCAAATCATTTGTTCCTTCCTTGAAGTTTCTTCAGAGTCATCATCTTTTCTTCTCTTGTAAAGTACTACTTGTAAAGTGTTAGGTGGAAGTGACGAAGTGTCCCCTCGCTCTTCAGATGAGAGACTTTCGATAAGTCCTGAAATCGTAGCTTTCCTTTCTTGTCCCCGAGTACCCATATCCTGAGATAACCATTGTTTATAAACCTTATCTAGTTCAAAAGGCCCATGAGAGAAATCAATGTGAGTTGTGCGCAATACAGATGGCCACCTTGATATCAAAGCCTTCACCAATGGAGAGATCGCCTTGGAAGTATAAGTATGCTCTGAGAGAGATGGAATCGTTTGTTTGGTCCCCATTTGGCGAAGCAATCGGGTTGCCCAATAGAAAGAAGTGTGTTTCAGCCCTACCAAAATTACCGCAGAATAACCTGGAGAACGGAGCAGATAATGGCCAGAACAGTTCCAGTCATGTACATACACCATAAAAGTGAGAAAACTTGTTTTAGTACAAATGTTTACAAATTACATATGATTTTCAAAGTGAAACCCCTTGTCTCATAGAGGATTGATCAACGTCTTCGAGAGTTCCTCCTTATCCCTCTGCTAGATCCCTCACCAGCTGAAGAATGACGTGGTGGGTCAGGTGCCTGAAACGGTGTTTACAGTTTGATCTGATCAGTTTGTGAAAAGGGAATAAAGATGAATTTGAGAATGTGATTTGAAGTTACCTGTTGACGAGTGAGAGCGGAAGTCCTCAAGCTCATCCTGCGAAGGTCACACCTCATGGCAGTAGTAAGATCGATGTAATCCTGGCAATACTCTCGAGGGACCTGTCAGAAATAAATGATGTCAGTGTATCAGTGGGAATGCATGTGCAGTTGTTTGATTCAGTGGGAGGTTCACCTGTTCGTAAGAAGGATCTATGTGATATCCCTCATCGACTGAAGGTCGTGAAATAGTAGAAGTCACGAAGTTATCTTCAACTATCAGCTCAATGTTCCAGTCTGCAGGCTGCAAGGTAGGAGGCCTATTTGTTTCTTGATCATCATCACTAACAGCAGCTCTAGAGCTCTGACCCCGGGAACGACGACTCTGTGGACATAAAGATGAAGTTTTATGATTGCATTTACAGAGATGAAGGGAGGTGTTTTATTTACATACCCTCTCAGGCAGTTCTCCAGTCGCTAAGGGGCGCATCAAGAACTGTTGGCAGAAGACCTCGTAGTTCGTATCAGAGAAAAGGAAAGCGGAAAGATCCACTCCTCTCTTGGACTCTAACAGGGCCTCACCCTTCAGTTTGTCAGTGTGACGCATATTTGCAGGAGGCAGAAAAGGCACTCTAGCTGCATCCATGTTTCCATAAACTTGGCGACAGACTCTTTCACCCAAGTACCAGTATCTGCCAGCAGGCCCCTCAAACAAGATTCGCCTATGTGTTAGGAGTACACTATGCATGTGGGGGGGAGCCAAAGTAGTCCTCCAAGCACCCCATGGGTCCCAGTTCACCTGAAGATTATGAAAAGTATGAGAGTTGAATCTAGAAGATTTAAGAGAAAGACAATGGTTTGAGATTTTACCTGTTCTGCAGTGAGACCGACAAGGATAGCTTTGGCAGCAGCATAATCATACCTATGGAGGTTGGAGTGTTTCCTGTGGCATGGATCAAAGCGAGCCAGAAATGGCCATTGGTTAACCCCCTCTTTCAAGAGAGGACAACCAAGACCCAAGTAGATGAATGCCCATACCTGCATGATAGAAAGATCAGGGAATTGATAAAGATATGGAAAGATTCTATTGAAAGACAATTGGGTGAAATCAGTACCTGCCATATGAAAGCCAAGCCGCCGAAATCCTGAGCAGCATCTCGAGATTTGTCACACATGGAGCGATACATAGTCGCTAATGCAGCTCCGCCCCAGTCATACAGGTGAACATTATCCGTGTCCTCCAAACTCTTCAAAAAGCCTAGAGGGGCTATGTCCTGTGTACCTGCAAAGAAAGTGCATGAGAGCAGATACAAAATGAATGCACGGGCAATATCCTCGGGTTCCCCTCCCTCCTCTTCATTTTGAACACTGAAGTGATTATAGAGCCAAGAGCGCCTGACTCCTCTTTTTGTCAAAGGAACATTTTCAACGCCAAAAGATTGTACAAGTATTCTTCATCTGTGTGAGCTTCTTCATAAAAGGCGAGTGGTTGGCCTCCAATATGAAGTCCTGTAATCATAGTGAAGTCAAGTGGGGTCATAGTCATTTCCCCAAACCCGAAGTGGAATGTGTTGGTGGTGTCCCACCAGAGTTCAGAAAGAGCAATCATGGCCATTCTATCCATGTTGTCGAGCCAGAGAGAATCCAAGAAGAACTTAAAGCCTGCTTGCTCAACAATGGCCTTGGCTTGGGGTTGGCGTGTCTCCATTAATTCCCATCATTTGATGAGCTTACCTAAGGAGTATCTTGTACGGATTTCGAAATTGGGCTGCATAAGCACATTTGGGGTTATATTCACATCAAAGAAAATGTTGTTATTTCTAAAGGAATTTTGATTCAAATGTAATGCAAGTATGACTATTGATTTACATATCATGAATGAAGTAAAATTTATGCTTTGAATGAGCCAAAATGATCAATACATTTTCAAAAGGTTTTTACAAAAAGATGTATGCATATTGTATGACATAATTTATTATCAAAGGCATGGGTGGTGTCACCAAAATCCAAAATGTTTCAAATTCAAAATTGATGGTGTTTTAATCAAATTAAACATCATAGAAAATTTTTGAGATACTTTACTTGGCATGAAATGACTTGTAAAGAAGAAAATGGATAATGGCGTCATTGAGGCATTTTATCAAACATGTGATATGCATATTTTCAAAATGATATTTTCAAAGAAGATTGATCATGGCAAATACTTTCTAAAATCCTACAAAAATCATTGAAACATGATTAGGATATGTTTGATTTGAAAAATCAAAGTTTACTTCATTGAGGCATTTCATCAAACACTTGGTGTGCACCATTGACAAGCTTGTGAAGCTATGAAATGGGGTTCCCATGCTTTTCCCAAAGGTTACAATGATATGAAAATCAACAACCACAACATGCAAACAAGCATTTTAATTCAATCAATTGCATATGAATCAAGAATTATTAAGGAAATTTAACTTACATTGTCTTTGGAGTGAATATATGAAAGATGTGTTCTAGGCTCCAAAAGTAGAGATGGTGGATGGGAGTCTCCATATGAGGGTGCCTTGTATCTAGCTTTGACTTCCAAGAATGGATATTTCAAGTAAGGTGGAGGAAATTGATTTCTATCCATCTTTTGAAGAGAATGGAGTATGTGGGAAATAGAGAGGTTCACACCAAATGAGAACAAGTTGAAGAACTTGAGAGAATGAAGATTTTGTGTTGGCAAGAGTGCAAACCAAAGATTTAGTTGAGTATGTATGAATTGAAGATCAAAAGCTAGGGTTTTGGAGCAAAACCAAGCTTGGAGGTGGTTTAGAATGAGCACAAGAGTGCACATGAGCATGAGAGGCTTTAAAAGAACCAAAAAATTTCGTGTCACACATGGTGACCGTCCTAGCTAGGACGGCCAACCGTCCAGCCCAGGACGGCTAGCCGTCCAGGCTAGGACGGCCACCAGTGTGCCCCAATTTGATTTTCTCAAATTTTGTTTTTTCGGTTAATTTCCTCCAAAATTGGTTCATGTTTTGCATGGAAATTACCATTAAATGATGATTTTGAATGATGATTTTGAAATGATGATTTTGAAAACATTATATATGGGAGAAGTACCATATAATTGAGGCTGTGTTCATGTGGGAGATGTACCATATGAACAATGAGTTTGAAGTTATTTTATGTGAGACATAAAATAACGATTTGAATGATTTGTGATTATTTTATGTGAAACATAAAATAATGAGGAGAGATTATTTTATGTGAGACATAAAATAATGGTTTATATGGGAGAAGTACCATATAATTGTATGTGTTCATGTGGGAGATGTACCATATGAACAATGAGTTTGAAGTTATTTTATGTGAGACATAAAATAACGATTTGAATGATTTATGATTATTTTATGTGAAACATAAAATAATGAGGAGAGATTATTTTATGTGAGACATAAAATAATGGTTTATATGGGAGAAGTACCATATAATTGTATGTGTTCATGTGGGAGATGTACCATATGAACAATGAGTTTGAAGTTATTTTATGTGAGACATAAAATAACGATTTGAATGATTTGTGATTATTTTATGTGAAACATAAAATAATGAGGTGAGATTATTTTATGTGAGACATAAAATAATGGTTTATATGGGAGAAGTACCATATAATTAATGATATGCTCATATGGGAGATGTACCATGTGAACGATGAATTTGAATTATTTTATGTAAGACATAAAATAATGCTTTATATGGGAGAAGTACCATATAATTGATGATATGTTCACATGGGAGATGGACCATGTGAACGATGAACTTGAGTTATTTTATGTGAAGCATGAAATAACATTTTGAATGAATTTGAGTTATTTTATGTGAAACATGAAATAGCATTTTGAATTGTTTGACATTATTTCATGTGAAACATAAAATGATGATGTGAGATTGTTTTATGTGAGACATAAAATAATGCTTTATATGGGAGATGTACCATATAATTGATGATATGTTCATATGGGAGAGGTACCATATGAACAATGAATTTGAATTGTTTTATGTGAAACATAAAATAGTGATGTGAGATTATTTTATATGAAATATAAAATAATGATCTTTATATGGGAGAAGTACCATGTAAAGAGTTGATTTTAGAGGCTTATATGGGAGATGTACCATATAAAGTGATGGGTTTGAATTGTTTTATGAGAGACATAAAATAACGTGTTTAAAACATTTCATGTGAGACATGAAATAATAAATTTGGATTATTTTATGTGAAACATAAAATAATGTGTTTGAAATATTTCATGTGAGACATGAAATAGTGATGTGAAATTATTTTATGTGAAACATAAAATAATGGTTTATATGGGAGAAGTACCATATAATTGATGATATGTTCACATGGGAGATGTACCATGTGAACAATGAACTTGAGTTATTTTATGTGAAGCATGAAATAACATTTTGAATGATTTGAGATTATTTTATGTGAGACATAGAATAATGCTTATATGGGAGATGTACCATATAATTGATGATATGTTCATATGGGAGATGTACCATATGAACAATGAGTTTGAATTGTTTTATGTGAAGCATAAAATAATGGTTCGAAAATGTTTATATAGGAGAAGTACTATATAAATAATATTTCTTATGGGAGATGTACCATAGGAATAATGAGTCTGGACTATTTTATGTGAGAGAAGTATCACATAAAATGATGGCTTGTATGTGTTTATGTGAGAGAAGTGTCACATAAAATAATGATTTGTGTATGCTTATGTGAGTGAGATATCACATAAATGTTTGTTTTGTGGTTTGTTGGTGTGATTGATTTTGAAATAATTGGAAGTGTGACTTCCAAGAATTATTTTCATTCTAGATTTGTTCAGGAAATAAATCTCAATGTTCGTGAGAAGTTGGTTGAATCAACCCTCTTTTGTTGCGGCAAAAATGGGATGCCATTTTGTTTCGTTGGTATTACATGGCAAAGCCATGAAACACCAACGAGGGGCTCTGTGGACACCCCATTTTTACCAATTATTTCTACCATATGTCCATGCAAATGATTAACTAGAATAGCTGATCATTGGGTGAGGAATTGGCCTTGTAAAGACCAAATTGCCCTTTGCTGAGGAAAAGGACAATTCATTATTTCATGTGTACATTTGGATTGGAATCAACCCATTTGTATTGCATTTGACTTTTGAGGTGTTTTAGAACATTCCTGTAAATTTTCATGGCATTCTGATGAGAGCTCGATAGGTAATTAGGGTTTTTGCGACTTGAAGGGCATTTTCGTCCTTTTTCTCGTATAATTTCCGAATGACCTCCGAATTCGAAACGGATTGTTTCATGAGGTTTATATGGATGTGGGGAGTGTATTTGGTGTGTCAATTGAGCCTTTGAATGGTTGGGATAGATTCTCCCAAAATCGATCCCACGGGTAAGAATAAGCTGAATTAGGGTTTCGATCAAATCGACCGTGAATTGGTCATTTTCACCAAAACAAAAGATTTTCAAAACATGTTGTTAAGTACCAATTTCATATTAAAACCATGTTTTTAGAAGTGGTGCAAGCCTAATTGATCAATTTTACAAAACAAGGAATGGTCATATGACCAATTTTGGCACAACCGGGTCAATTGGCTAGCTTTTTGCTAAAACCCTTGACCATGGTCAATTGATTTTAACCCAAAAACATTCTAAAAATGTGGAGGATCAAAACACGGTCGTTTTGAGCCCTGAACCATCGGATTTGGATCAAATTTGACCAAAATATGGCCAAAATTCGAAAACCCTAAAATTTGGGAACAAAATTGGGAAAGTCAGCATGGTGACCGTCCAGCTAGGACGGCCAACCGTCCAGGCCTAGGACGGCCACCAGCATGCTCGATCAGATTTTGTATATTTGGAAAGTTTGAGGCTCCCCCACCCATTTTGGCCGATTTGGTTTGATTTTTTGAATATAATTCGAAGGGTTTTTAGCTGGCAAACCCTAGCATGACTTATTCTAAGCCCTAGGATCATTTTTAGAGGGATTAATCCTAGCCATTCAAGGTTTTAAACCCTAACTCTATATATGCTTCATTATAGAGTTAGAGGGAGAGGATAAAAAAGAGGAGGAGAGATTTTTAGGGTTTTGGAGAAGGAGGCTACAGATTTTTAGCTCTTCATCTCTACACCATTGAAGGGGCAAGGATCGAAGGCTAAGAGCTTGGAGGAGGCTAGCCAAGAAAGAGATCAAAGGGTAAATCCTTAACCTTGACCCTTATTTTTCATGGTTTTTTTAATATAAGTTTATGAGGCTATGTTGTAAGTCCTCTTGATTTTCATATGATATGAATCCTCTCTTCTTTTTCTTTCTACTATGAGTATGTTTAACATGATTAGAAGTAATTTTATCATTATTCTATGTGAGTATGCATGTTAGGGTTAGGTTTTCTTGTTATTTTATGTTTAGCAATCATGATTAGGGTTATTTTTTATTATGATTTTATGTGGTTAAATAGGTTTAGGATTAGTTTTGTTATTATTTTATGTTAGTATGCATGTTTAGGATTAGTGAGTTTTATCGTGATTTTATGTATGTATGCATGAGTAGGGTTAGATTTGTTGTTATTTTATGTTAGTATGCATGTTTAGGATTAGTGAGTTTTATCGTGATTTTATGTATGTATAGATTTGTTGTTATTTTATGTTAGTATGCGTGTTTAGGATTAGTGAGTTTTATCGTGATTTTATGTATGTATGCATGAGTAGGGTTAGTTTTCTTGTTATTCTATGTACGTATGCATGATTAGAAGTAGTTTTATTATTATTTTACGTGAGTATGCATGTTAGGGTTAGTTTCTTGTGATTTTATGTGTGTAAGCATGCTAGGGTTAGTTTTTGTTATGATTTTATGTTTAGGATGAGTCCGTTGTTATTATTTCGTGTATGCGAGCATGTTTAGAGTAAAGGTTAATATATTCATGTTGTTATTTGAATCTCATGATAATTGATTGGTGATTTTAATGGTAATATGAGTACGTTAATGTGTATTTTGACATGTGAAGAGTCTTGAGTCTTTTTGTTTGTGCTTTTTATGATTATTTAAACACTTGATATGGATTCGATGGGTTGAATATATAAATTGTGTACGAGGGAGCGTGCGAAGGTAAGATCCTCCCCTTGTGTTTAAAATAGTTGTTTAAAGCATATTCGTTGTTAGTTTTCTTATACATTTTGCATGGTAATTTAGTATAGCATGTTAGATTGTATGCTAGGGTGTTTATTTGTCATTTTTTATGGATTAACAATGTTTTTTAAGCCATTTGGAACGTGTATTCAAATCTGTCCAGATTTGAATATATGCTTTGAAGTGGTTTAATTAACATTTTTAAGCCATATTTTTGCATGATTTTTATAGTTTTTTTTTATAGTATATTCATGTAGAAAGCATGATAGGTCATCTTCACATTTTTATTCTTTGTTTTCATGATTTTTAGAGTGGTTAAAGGTTCATATTCAAATATGTCCGGATTTGTTTATGCCCTTAAATCACTTTTAAAAATTATTTTAGGGCTAAATCTAACTTATAAATATGTTTAGGATCACATAGTTTGATTAGTATGCATTTAGGAACATTTTCATGCATGATTAGAATTGATTTTGTGAATGTTTGATTAATTTAGTTAAATTACAGCATGCATTTGCATTAGTATGTTAGGGTTTTTATATTAACTTTAGGGCTAGTTAGAGACCCTAGGCTAGGAAGGTCACTTGACCTTCCCTAGGAATTTCCTTTGTTGTAAAAATCATGATTTAAATTGTGTATTTTATTTGATTTAAGAATCGATCTTCGAGAGATTTCCTAAAAGATTTTTGATGCAATATTTATGAAATAAATATGATTTTATGAGATATTTGATTATTAATTGATTTTCAAAAGATTTGAAATGTTTTAAAGATTTTCTTACCTTGGAATGAAATTCCTCCCTTATGATTTGTTTTCTTGAAAATCTTTGAAAAAGATTTTTTTTAACTGGAATTGGATTCTAAAGATAAGAATTGTTTTGGAATATTTGGATTTTATGAATATCTTTTAATTTGAAATGATTTCAAATAAATGATTTTGAAAGAATAAAAACTCTCGAAGTTAGAGTCTTGAATTAGGTTGAAATACCTTTGATGATGTGATCGATTACAATAGGAGAGTCCTAGGGTAGTCGAACTACGTGGACTTTGATACTTGCTAGGTGACACTAGTAAGTTACGTAGGCGCTAATAGGGCTCAAGTCCGCCCTAGGATGCCCGTAGGGTGTCTTAGGTTTTAGGGGTTTGTTTGTATACATTTTTTTATTATTATTAATATAACTAATATAGATTACTGCATTTATATCACTATTTTGTTGGTTGATTAGATTATTTAGGATTGTTTGCATTGAGAAATTTAAATAGCCCAAATAAATTAGAAGTCCTTTAATTAGGGCGAGGTGGGTGCCTATAAGTGAAAGCTTGGAACCTTCCCACATCGTAACCTAGCCCCCGGATCCAACTCTGGTTTGTAGACTGTCTTTTCATTGAAAATGGAGTTTGTTTCGTTTTGATTTTAAAAATAAAATATTTTTCATGGTTTCCTTATTCCTTAAAAATAAGGTGGCGACTCCTTTGTTTTGATT
>JAESVK010000096.1:961361-1016880 GCA_017140935.1 Hamamelis virginiana | reverse complement strand
TTGGTCTCTTTCTTGGACAGAAGGTATTTCAATGCAGCATGATCAGAAAACACAATGACCTTAGATGCAAGAAGATATGATCTAAATTTATCGAATGCAAAGACCACTGCTAAGAGTTCCTTCTCGGTTGTGGTGTAATTGATTTGGGCATCAACAAGGGTTTTACTAGCATAATAGATGACATGAGAGTCCTTCCCTAGTTTCTGCCCTAAAACCGCCCCAATTGCATAGTCAGAGGCATCACACATAACCTCAAATGGAAGGGACCAATTGGGTGCTTGCATAATTGGGGCGGTGCTCAAGGAAGAGCGCAGCTTTTCAAAAGCTTCCATACAATCTTTGTCAAAAACAAATGGGGCATCCTTGGCCAGTAAATTGCACATGGGTTTTGCAATCTTGCTAAAGTCCTTAATGAACCTTCTATAGAAACCCGCATGCCTCAAGAATGACCGGATTTGTTTGACAGTGGTTGGGGGAGGTAGTTTGGCTATCAATTCAACCTTAGCCCTATCTACTTCAATTCCCCTCTCAGAAATTACATGCCCCAAGACTATGCCTTCCTGAACCATAAAATGGCTTTTCTCCCAACTCAACACAAAGTTTTTCTCACAACACCTATTCAACACTTTGTCAAGGTGGGAAAGGCACTCCTCAAAGGTGGATCCAAAAACAGAGAAGTCATCCATGAAAACTTCAAGAAACTCACCTATCATGTCAGAAAAAATTACCGTCATACATCTTTGGAATGTACTAGGCGCATTACACAACCCGAAGGACATACGCCTAAAAGCAAAAGTGCCAAAAGGGCATGTGAAGGTGGTTTTCTCTTGGTCCTCGGGGTACACAGCTATTTGGTTATATCCAGAATAACCATCAAGAAAACAATAATAGCTTTGACCCGCCAACCTTTCTAGGATTTGATTAATGTAAGGGAGTGGGAAATGGTCCTTTCTAGTCTTAGAATTTAGCTTCCATAGTCAACACAAACTCTCCATCCTGTAGTGGCTCTAGTTGGGACTAGAATACCCTGATCATTGGCTACTACAGTAATTCCAGACTTTTTGGGGACCACTTGGGTAGGAGCTACCCACTCACTGTCAGAGATGGGGTATATGATACCCGCATCCAACAATTTAAGCACTTCCTTTTTCATCACTTCCTTCATATTAGGATTGAGTTTTCTTTGAACTTCTCTAGATGGCCTAACTCCCTCTTCAAGGTGAATACGATGCATGCAAATGGATGGGTCAATCCCTTTCAAATCCGCTACTGACCAACCTATTGCTTCCCTATACTTTTTCAGAGTGTCAATTAGGGCTCTCTCTTGTAAATCACTCAAAGCAGAGGCAATAATGACAGGGAGAGTCTCATTGGGCCCTAAGAATGTGTACTTCAAATGGGAAGGCAAAGGTTTGAGCTCAAGTGTAGGAGGTGACTCCAACGAGCTAGGCATAGGTGTACTAGCCAACGGTGGTAATGGTTCGGGTGTAGGTGTCCAAGTTAGGCTACCTATGGATTGGGATGACTCTAAAACTTGATTAACTTCCTCGATACATAAGTCAATATCAAAGCTATCAATGTCGAAGTAGGCAAGGCATGCCTCCAAGGGGTCCTCAGTAAGGATGAATGGGAGGGACTCTTCAACTAGCTCATCAATAATATCCACAAATGAACATTCCTCAAAGTGATGAGGATGGTTAGCCGCATGATAAACTTGCAGCTTGGCCTTCATATTGCCAAAGGACACCTCCATGATTCCAGATTTGCAGTGAAGAACTGCATTGGCGGTCACCAACAAAGGTCTACCTATAATCACAGGGATTTGGGGTCTACTACTATCCACAGGTTCCATGTCTAGGACTATAAAGTCGGCAGGGAAGACAAAGGATTCAATTTTAACAAGGACATCTTGTAGAACTCCCCTAGGTACCTTAGTGGACCTATCAGCAAACTGGAGAACAGTAGGTGTGGGCCTTAACTCTCCTAACTCCATCTTCGCATACACAGAGTATGGAAGAATGTTCACACTAGCCCCAAAATCTACCAAAGCTCTATCCACGAAATGATCTCCTAGGAAACAAGGCATTGTGGGTGTTCCAGGGTCACTCTTCTTAAAAGGGATTTGATATTGGCAGACTGCACTAGCTATGTCAACAAGTGCAGAGGATTGAGCTAAATGCACACGCTCTCTCCTTTGATGGGTACACAGATCCTTCAAAAACTTGGCATAAGATGGGATTTGTTTGATAGCCTCAAGTAGTGGAATATTGATTCGCACTTGTTTAAACACCTCCAACATATCATCAACAGAAACTCCTTTTTTCGCTTTCTTAGAGGGCGACACCAGCGCCGAGGGAAAAGGAGCTTTGGGCACATAGGATGCCACGGGGTCTTCTACCCTAGAAGGAAAGTTATCCCTCTCAATCTCTTCAACAACATCTTTTTCAGGACTTCTCTCTTTTCTTTTGCTACTCTCATCACTCCCCACCTCTATAACTGGAGGTGAACTATCCTCCTCTATAACCTCCTCTCCTACCCTATTATCCACCACTCTCCCACTTCTTAGCACAGTAATGGCCTGCACATCCTCATGCTTGACCGGCTCTTGAGAGGTAGAACTCTCAGCCACATAAGCTCCCTTGGGATTCTTAATTGGTTGACTAGGTAATTTCCCTTCTTCCCTACGGTTCAAGGAAGCTGCTATTTGGCCCACTTGGGTCTCAAGCTTGGCAATAGATTGTGAATGAGAATGGAGAAGTTGGTTGTTGGCTTCCATGGCTTTTAGAGCACTTAAGACTTGCTCTTCAAATCCAGGGGTTCTTTGAAGTGATTGGTGTTGTGGTGATTGGACAACTTGTTGGGTAGGAGGATTGTATGATGGTTGAGAATGAGGCACCATGGTGCCTTGGGATTGGTATTGATTCTGAGGTTGGGGAGGCCTATAAGGTGCAACCATGCCCTGGTTCGGTCCTTGGTAATTAGGTCTCATGGGTTGAGAAGATTGGATTGGAGGCCTAGGTTGTTGTTGTTGACCCCAATGAAAGTTAGGATGATTTGCCCATCTCGGGTTGTAGGTATTTGAGTATGGGTCACTCCTAGGTTGCACATACCCTTGCGCAGCATTGACATGCTCATGAATGAAATCGGGGTATTGCCCCGCCAAAGGACAAGATAAAGTATCATGGGTAGGGTCAGAGCAAATGGAACAAAATTCAGACACTGAATTGACTATGGCCTTGGGAGGCTTCTCATGAAGAGCTATGAGTTGGTCTAATTTCTTGGACAACACCTCAATGTTTTGACTGGAAGAAGTGGTTTCAATCTCATAGATGCCTCCTTTCTTAGATGAAGAGGAGGATGGTGTTGGTGCGGTTTTCTCTCTCTCAGACAAACCCATGGATTCCATATGGTAGGAATCCTCACTCATAGTCTCAAACAATGCCCAAACTTCATTGTCACTCTTCCTCAAAACAGACCCTCTACAAGCCGAATGGACTAATTGCCTATCCCTCTCTCTCAATCCTTTAAGAAAAGATTGCACTATTTGCCACTTGGGGATATCATGGTGTGGGCAAAGTCTAATCAACTCCTTCAATCTCTCCCAGGACTCATAAAAGGACTCCCCCTCGATTTGGGTGAAGTGGGTAATACTATGGCGCATCTGGGAGGTCTTGCCTATTGAGTAATATCGGGCCAGGAAAAGCCTTTGAAGCTCCTCCCACGTGGTGACAGGCCTAGGTGGCTCAAGGAACGTAAGCCAATGCTTGGCTTTGTCCTTCAAAGAAAAAGGGAACAGGAATAGGCGTGGAGACTCCTGAGGGAAATCTTTAATCCTAATTGTGTTGCAGATGTTAACAAATTCAGTCAAGTGATCGTACGGGTTCTCACGATCTAACCCATAAAAGGTAGGGAGCATCTGGATGGTTTGCTGTTTAATCTCATAGGTCAGCTCCTCTATATTCGGGACTTGAATGCAGGATGGGGGACTGAAAGTGTTAGGCATAAAGTGGTCACGCAACAACACGGGTGGGATTGGTTGTGGTGGATTCTGCTGAGCAGCTCCACCTCCATTATTTCCTAAAGCATTGGCCATTTCTACGTCAATGACCGGTGGGGACTCTTGAGTGTTTCGACAAGCAGCCCTAGCGGCTCTCAAAGTGTGTTCTAGGTCAAGGTCCAAAGGGTGTAACTCCTGAGATAGGGAACGCCTACCGTGCATGCAGCTCTACAACCCTCCCACAAGATGCTTAATGAATGCAATGAATGAAGGAATTGAATAATTAATGAAAGAATAAAAAGAGCTAAGAAAACTCCCCTCGTTCCAGGTTGCTAATCTTTATGCGGTCCAATCCAACCTGTTTAGCAAGAATTTAGCAAATTTTAGCCTTCAAGGGCTTTTTAGCGCGCAAGCTCGCCAGGTGGTAGTACCTAGATTTAGTAACCTGAAATAAAGACAAGTAGATCAAAGCTACGAAATGAAAAGAAAACAATATGAACAAAAAAGAATTGCTAATTACAACTAGAATAATTCCTTAAAACTTTAATTTAATTCAACGCACATTCCCCGGCAACGGCGCCAAAATTTGGTTGCGCCACGGCGAGGGAGGTTAATTCCTCGCCACGCGCCAAGATTTAAGAGAATTTATAGGACCACACTCAACGGAAATTTAACCTCAATTCGTAAAGTTAGAGTGAGTGCGGGTCGTCCTCAGGGAATTTGGTTGAATCAAGTTAAAAGTATATAAGAAGCTATACTAGTGATTGGGATTCAAAGTTGATTAATTGGTTGTTGATTAAGGTCCTAACAAGAAATTAAAGGCGCGCTAGATTCAATAAAATAAGATAAAGTGGAGAAAGGTAATGGGGGTTGGTTCGGATTAGGGCAAGTCAATAATCACCGATTGTAATATGAAATGCTATTTAACATGGGATAATGGTAACCTAGACTACAAGAATAAGTTAACCAAAATGATATGAATGATTAAGTGTATAACGATTAATCAAAAGCCATAAACTATCAGAATCGAAATGATAATGCATAACCTATGCTAATGATCAAACCACCATTAACTCAATCATTCATTAAAGTAAGCACTACTTGTATTTGTATGAAATAGTAATCACAGAAAACTAAAACATATTGAGATAAAAACGGTTTAAAGCACTAGGCTCTCAAATACAAGTCTATCCCAAGGTTAAATAACATTAATTACAAAATGGTGACTAAAAACCTCACCCAAAATCCTTGCCTAACCCCATCACCGAGTGACCTAGCCGGCCATAAAGTAGATCGGCGATCTGTAGATGCTCCTCCCCATCATAGTCAAACTTGGGCCTTTTTGGAGTAAAATGGATGGTGATTGGCTACCTAGAAAGTGCCAAGAAAAGCACTAAAAACCAAAACCTAGCTTTATGAGCAACAAAAAAAAGTAAGTCCTTTCTCTCTCCTCTTAAAGCTGCATTTATACTCCCATAAAAGTCAAGGAGCAAAATGACCAATGTATCCCTCAAAGACTAAATTATTACAATAAAACATAGCATAAAAAACGGAGCAGGCAGTCATCTATCGATAGAGTGCGGAGCACCTATCGATAGATACTGCGAAGGTCAGCTGCGCACGAAGATCCATGAAGAATCTCTTTCGATAGCGCCATGAACACCTATCGATAGAGAACGCGGGAACCTGAATCGCCTTGGAACTGGAAGGGCATCTATCGATAGATACCAGAAGCGCTATCGATAGATGATGGAAATGTTGCCGAGAATGAGAAGTCAGAAGCCGCTATCTATCGATAGCTTGCCACGCCTATCGATAGATCACAAATAAATTTCCAAAATTCGAAGGTCCAGAGGCTGGCATATATCGATAGCTCCCTTTGCCTATCGATAGGTCAAAAAATGAATTCCCAATTGCGAAACAGAAACTAGCATCTATCGATAGCGAAATTCACCTATCGATAGATGATCCTCGAATTGCTTTTTATTGAGATGCAGAGACTGTCATCTATCGATAGCTCCGGCCATCTATCGATAGATGACCCAAAAATTTCCCAGAAAAGCCTCAGTTAGTGCTCAATGCCTCCTCGACACTTTCCCAACCTTCAACTGCGAGTTGCGCTTCATCGGAGAGCGAATTTGGGCTTTCAAAAGGCCAAAAACCTACAATGCACATGAAAACAACATAAATGAATATCTTAACAAAACCTAGCGAATTACACCATCATTAGCGTGCATTTGGGTCTAACGACTATGAAATTAAAGCATATGATTGTGAGCAATCAGTAGTCGAACTACGTGGACTTTGATACTTGCTAGGTGATACTAGTAAGTTACGTAGGCGCTAATAGGGCTCAAGTCCGCCCTAGGATGCCCGTAGGGTGTCTTAGGTTTTAGGGGTTTGTTTGTATACATTTTTTTATTATTATTAATATAACTAATATAGATTACTGCATTTATATCACTATTTTGTTGGTTGATTAGATTATTTAGGATTGTTTGCATTGAGAAATTTAAATAGCCCAAATAAATTAGAAGTCCTTTAATTAGGGCGAGGTGGGTGCCTATAAGTGAAAGCTTGGAACCTTCCCACATCGTAACCTAGCCCCCGGATCCAACTCTGGTTTGTAGACTGTCTTTTCATTGAAAATGGAGTTTGTTTCGTTTTGATTTTAAAAATAAAATATTTTTCATGGTTTCCTTATTCCTTAAAAATAAGGTGGCGACTCCTTTGTTTTGATTTCTAAACCCCCCTAATCACATCGCCCGGTGATGATGTGGACTCACCAAGATCGGCTCCAGAGAGGTCAAAAAGACATTCTTCAATCCTCAAGGCATGAGCTTTAAAGTGTCTCTGAGGAACGACATGCTGATCGAAGATACCGGATCGAGTAACACCAGCGACAAAAAAGGGCCACCTTCAGGAAGCAAGACCGAAAAGTCTCCACCAGAAAAAAGGGTCAACTGCGAGAAAGGGAAGCTGCCATCTCCAAAGAATAAGGCCGAAAGATCCCCTCAAGCCTGGATAGCCAAAGGAAATAGAGATAAACCACCATCTCCTGGGGCCAATGCAGAAACATCTCCTCGACCTAGAATGATCAAGCCTCCCCATACACAGCCTGGTAATAGATGGTTGCAGGTCAGACATCCCAAGTTCCCACAACACCGGGAGACCGAACTGACCAAAACACAATTAAGGCGTGCACAGAGAAGGTTTGCTGAACAGAAAAAACAAATCTTAGCACGAACAGGAGGTATTCGTATCGGCCAAAACAAATGGGTACGGGTTGACAATAACAATGGGGACAAAACAGAACCAGGTGGTCGAGGGAAGGAAAAAACCAATCCGGAGCGGCATGGAGAACACTTCATCCAATTCGGGACATTGCCAACTGAAACCCAGGTAAACATGGTTTTCACCCTCCCTTATGAATTTCAAGCAAAGGAAGACCAACCGAAATACCTAGAAGATGACATAGATGTTAAATTAGATAGCAGATTAATTATTTGTTTATCTTCAAACGATAATCGGCCAGAATCATTGGTCAAACAACAATTAAATATGACTTTCGATGGGATTTGTTTCCCAAAACCAGCAAGTAACATGACCAAACATCTTCGACCACTATATATAAAAGCTAATTTCAACGGAAGACTGATTTCTAAAGTCCTAATTGATAATGGGGCTTCGGTCAATATTTTACCGACTTCTGTCTTCAAGAGGTTAGGAAAAACAAAGGCCGATCTTCTACCGGCCGAAATTTCACTTGCCAGTTTTACTGGTAGCCCGGTACAGCCATTAGGAATAACACCTATAGAAGTAGCGGTTGGCATTACATCTAGATTAACAGCATTTTTCGTAATGGACTCAGAGGCCAATTACAATGCTTTGCTTGGAAGAGATTGGATACATGCTAATATGTGTGTCTCTTCTTCCTTGCATCAAATGTTAATCATGTGGAAGGATTCTAAGGCCGAATTAATTGAAGCAGATAACAATCCTTTCCCCGTTCCAACTAATGTTGGTGAGTCAAAATTATATAACTTTGGAGCTATGCCATTACAATTCTCCGGCATAGACAAATATGGCCGACCAACCAAGGTCGCTACTTCCTCTCTGGACGTAGACAGCCTAAGTTAATTTTTCCAAAGTTATTGCTTGTCAGTTTTTGGTGTGCTCATTTACTTCCCAAGCGTAGGAACTCAAATATCGCCAAACATAATAAAACTATGGGAATCCACAGGTCATTTCCACAGGGAGTGGGGACTAAGAAGTATCCTTAGGTATTGATACCCAACGAATGTGTACTTAAAGTAAATCATGGGGGGTTGTTGATTGATTTGAATTGGTAACCGGTTAAGATGGTGATCAACACAAGGAAAACAATTGGTAGGATTCTAGGGTTTCCACTCACCCACAACTAGGTAACAAGCATCTCTCATAGGTATTCTCATCTAGGATCCATTGAAGATTGGTCTTTGATGGATGATATAACTTTGAAAGTTTTTTAAACAAAGATGAATAAGAGAATGATATCAAATGCTCACTTGAACAATATTACAAACACTTAGTATGCATTTAGGTTCAAGCACAATGTGTACCAAGTTTAACTTGTTCACACATTGTCAAGAAGATGCCATACTAAGCATTGAGAGAGAATGTAGTGAGTATTTAACATCATGCACCTTCCATTAAACACAAGGAGATGAGAGAGTGTTGTTACCTTTGTTGGTGATGAGTTTCCACCGTTTGAATCCTACCTTGGAGTTTTAGAACTCCATTAAAGCTATGAAAATGATAGTAAATGCAAGAACAACCAAAATAAATGCAAACAAGAGTGAAATAAATGCTATAGATTGATGTAGAACCAAATCAACCAAGTTTGAAAGTAAAACTACAGATTAAAAGACTAAGACTAAGGTTTACAAGTGATTACCTACAAGAACAAACAAGAGACTAAGCTATACTAAGTGGAAAATGCAAGAAAACCTAGAAAACTAAGAGAAAACCCTAAGTTAAACTAAGCTAACCCTAAAAACCAAGTGAGAACTCCTTCTATCAGCTGAAAATGTGTATTAAATACCCCCCCCAAAGGGCATCAGACATGGGGATCAAAAGACAAACATACCCTAGCAAAAGAGAAGAATTACAATCAACCCGGGCTGTTTCCCGACAGAGGGTACCGGTACCCCCTTGATGGGTACCGGTACCTTTACTTTCTGCACAATGGGTACCGGTACCCCCTATATGGGTACCGGTACCCCCCTCTGCTGCACACTGAAATGACTCCAAATGAACATAAAAGCCTCCTAGCCTCAACCGAAAGGTCATGCGAATGCTGAGAACCATGCGAGGAGTGCTTGGAGCTTCCTTGAATTGAATTGGGACTGAGAATCAATTGAGGAAAGCTTTGGGGCGGATTACTTCAAGCATGCATACGAAGTGAGCATTTAAACACGCTCACAAGCCTCATTTGCCAAGTGGTCACCCTCAAACTCCATCAAACACCTCAAAACGATGGAAATAGCTTCATAAAACCTGTAAACGCTCAAAACTAAAGAAAGAGTCAAACGCACCACTTTACAGGTAATATGACTCAAGTGTAAACAAAAATGAAGGGCAAAGGCGATAAAAGTAAGCTAAATTATGGTGCAAACAGTTATTCATGGATCAGACAACAAAAGAAATATGTAAAGAAACTTTGGCTCAGATTACAGCATACTTGATCGAATCCGAAGCCATCAGGAACATTACGGCTAATCTAGCAGACTGCGTCGATGAAAACATCGATAAAATTACATGGCAAGATTTAAATCTTGAGCCAAAAAAGCTTAATGACAAAGCGGCCGAAGTTAAAGATCCATTACAAGAAGTCTCTATGGGAGAAAATAGGCCGATATATATTAGTCAGAGTTGACCAGAAAAAGATAAAATCCTACTGATTGACCTATTAAGGGAGTATAAAGATTTCTTTGCCTGGGATTACGATGAAATGCCAGGCCTTGATCGATCTCTGGTTGAGCACAAACTACCAATCAAAAAAGGATTTAGGCCATATAAACAACCACCAAGAAGAATGGCCCCACAAATCCATTTAAAAGTTAAAGAAGAAATTGATAGGTTACTCAAGGCCAGATTTATACGGCCTGCCCAATATGCGGACTGGATATCCAATATCGTCCCAGTAATAAAGAAAAATGGGAAACTTAGGGTTTGCATTGATTTCAGAGACCTTAATAAGGCTTCTCCCAAAGATGAATACCCTATGCCAGTGGTCGATATGCTTGTTGATTCGGTCACAGGATATCAAATGTTGTCCTTCATGGACGGCCATTCAGGCTATAATCAGATCTTTATAGCCGAAAAAGATATATCCAAGACCGCCTTTAGATGTCCAGGTAACATTGGTACTTTTGAATGGGTAGTCATGCCCTTTGGCCTAATTAATGCTGGATCGACCCATCAAAAAGCAATGGATGTTATTTTCCATGAGTTCAATGGAAAATTCATAGAAGTTTACGTTGATGATGTGGTGGTCAAATCGACCAGTATTGAAACACATCTCTTACATCTAAAACAGTCTTTTGAAAAGATGAGAGAACACAAATTGAAAATGAATCCCTTAAAATGTGCATTCGGCGTATCAGCCGGTAATTTTTTAGGATTTCTAGTCCACCAAAAGGGTATTGAGGTCGATATCAATAAGACCAAGGCCATTCAAAGTGCTAATGCACCAACAAATAAGAAAGAGTTACAAAGATTCCTCGGCCAAATTAACTTCTTACGCCGTTTTATTTCTAATTGTGCAGGCAAAACCAGAGCATTCTCACCCTTGTTAAAGATTCGGTCAGAAGACGATTTTGTGTGGGAGAGGCATCACCAAGAAGCCTTCGAGAAGATAAAAGAATATCTATGTAAACCACCCGTCTTAATGCCGCCAATAAAAGGGAAGCCGCTCAAATTATATATATCGGCCTCTTATAGCTCATTGGGTGCGATGCTGGCCCAGGACAAAGAAAACGGCTACGAGCAGGCCGTATTTTATTTAAGCAAGTCCTTGAACAATTTAGAAATAAAGTACAATGCGCTTGAAAAGCTGTGTTTTTCTTTATATTTTGCTTGTATTAAACTAAGATATTATATGATTCCTTTTGAGGTCTGTATCATTTCTCAGACCGATGTCATTAAATATATGCTTAATAGACCGATCGTGAGAGGAAGAATCGCTAAGTGGACTTTAGTGTTGATTGAATTCAGCCTAATATATGTCCCACAAAAGGCGATAAAAGGCCAAGCGTTGGCCGATTTTTTAGTTGATCACCCCAATATCGATCTTGAGCCCGAAATTTTTCCCAGTATTGAGATAGGTAATATCGGTTTGGCACCTTGGACCCTGGCTTTTGATGGTTCAAGGACGGAGGAAAGTGCTGGAGCAGGGATCGTTATCATTTCGCCTACGAAAAAGGTAACTTGTTTTTCCCTTAAATTAGATTTTGAATGTTCAAACAATCAAGCCGAATATGAAGCATTAATTATCGGCCTGGAAATTTTACTTGATTTGGGGGTAGTGGCCGTAAAGATTAAGGGAGACTCCCAACTTGTTATTAAACAACTAACAGGGGAATATAAATGTTTAAGTGAGTCCTTAATTAAGTATTATTACAAAGCCAAAGATTTACTTGACCGATTTATTGAGGTCGAAATGCAATTTATTCCAAGGAATGAAAATAACGAGGCCAATGAAATGGCCCAAATAGCCTCAGGTTTCAAAATTCCTTTAGGAATATTTAAGAAGGTGGTCACGATTGAAAAAAGAGTTGAATCTTCGGTTTTATTTTTAGTCAACCATGGAATAATGAATTTAGATATTACTCAAGAAGATTGGAGATTTCCTATCATTGAGTATTTAAAATATCCGACCAAAGAGACGGACATCAAAATTAAGAGGCTTTCATTGAAATTTGTTTTGTTAAATGACGAATTATATAAAAGAAGCCCGGACGGCCTATTACTACTCTGCATATCACAAGAAAAAGCGATGCAGGTTATGGCCGAAGATCATGAAGGAATATTTGGCGCACAACAAGCCGACATAAGAATGAGATGGCTAATAAGACGATACGGCTATTTTTGGCCGAATTCATTTAAAGAATGCATAAAGTATGCTAAAGGATGTCAAGCCTGTCAAAGGTATGGCCCAATTCAACATGTGCCTGCTGTTCCACTACATCCCATTGTGAAACCTTGGCCATTTAGAGGATGGGCCATTGATATAATTGGTAAAATTTTTCCACTATCTACTAAAAAACATGCATTCATTTTAGTTGCCACTGATTATTTTACAAAGTGGGTTAAAGCTATTCCCTTAAAAATGATCACACAGACCGAAATAATAAAATGTCTCAAAGAAAACATTATCCACAGATTTGGTCTTCCACAAACAATTACGGCCGACCAAGGATCAGTTTTTACAGGTAATGAAGTAATGGCTTTCGCAAAAGAATATGGTTTTGAAATAATACATTCAACACCTTATTATGCTCAAGCCAATGGACAGACCGAATCAACCAACAAAATTCTGAAGCTCAATATTGAAAAAATGGTGGAAGATAATCCAAGGGTTTGGCATGAATTCTTGTCTGAAGCGTTATGGGCTTACAGGAATTCTAAAAGAGAAAGTACGGGAGTAACTCCTTTCGAGTTAACTTATGGTCATGATGTTGTTTTACCAATGGAAATAACAGTTCGGTCAATGAGAGTGGCACAACAAAATTGTTTATCAAATCAAGATTATTCAGATGCCATGTTGACCGAGCTTGAAGACCTTAATGAATTAAGGCTTATAGCACTTGATCATTTAAAAGCACAAAAGGACAAGGTCGCTAGAACTTATAATAAGAAAGTTCGACCTAAAACATTTAGTGAAAATGATCTAGTTTGGAAAGTTATTTTACCAGTCGGTACCAAGAGTAATGAATTCGGAAAGTGGTCCCCAAATTGGGAAGGACAGGACCTTTCAAGATTTATAAGGTATTAAAAGGCAGGGCCTATCACCTACAAGATATGGATTCAAACATCCATAATCGGCCAATTAATGGCCGTTATCTTAAAAAGTATCATCCTACTATGTGGGAACAGTGCTACAAAAATATATGAACAATAGGCATATTAATAAAACAAGAAAAGGCTAAAAGGCCGAAAAGATAGTATAATGCACCAGCGAGTCACCTTTTGACCGCAAAAAACCAAAACATCAAAAGTAACCAAAATACATCAAGACCGAAAGGTCGAAAATTTTTTAAAATAATCCAGAAGGCTCAACGGCCAAAGAAAACTGTTCAGAGACAACAAAATCATGCAAGAAAATTTTAAGGCTGAGAGACGATAGATGCGCTCGATACGGTTATCAGATGAGGCCAAATGATTGCTCTCTTTTTCAGCTACTTCACCAACAACTTGTGATTGAGAAGAGACAAGACCAATTGATGAGGGATCTGTTGGTAATGATGCACTCAAAGAGAACTTCAGAGAATCCACTGCCCTAGCCACAGACATGGCCGAGGCTGACCTCTCAGAAGCTAACTTTATCTGGATTCTTGTCTTCTCTGCTTGAGCACTATGGACTTTGAGTGAATAAGATAACTCCTCAACAACCTTGGCCGTATTAAGCATGTCTTCGTTAGCCTTCGCTTTCACTTCTTTGGCCTTCTCAATCCTATGTTGCAAATCCCGGAGCTCTTTCTTTAAGTTTTCGATTCGGTCAGAAATGGCAGAGATAGTCCTCACACTCTCTTGGTTCATCAGCTGAAAAGTCTCCATGTTCTTCAAGTGAACCCGAGCCTCAGACTTCATCTCTTCACCCCTTTGTAGATTTTTCTCCCCTTCTTCAATTTCCTTGCAGGCCTGTTCATAACCTACAAATATATTCACAAGGGAAGATACGAAGGCCTGAAGGTTCGCACTAAGGCCAGGGGTAAGATCAGAAGATGACAAAAGGACATTAGCAGAAGATCGAATTCGGTCAGACTCCTTGCAGGCATCTGAAAGAGTCATGGTCGCAACGCTCATCAAGTAACTCTTGGCTTCAGAAACATCGGTCTGCTTTGGAGTTGGAGGCTTCACTGGCTCTGTAGACTCTCCCAAGAAAGATCGCAGCTAGGCTAAAGTGTCACTTGGATGGACCAATGTAGGCCGACTTTGGCTAGGACCAGATGAAGGTGTTTGGACTGGTGTGACAGATGATCGGATGGGAGAAGGATAAACAGCAGGAAGAACAAAGTCAGTAGCAGCAGGAACAGCAGAATCGGCCAAGGCTGATCTTTTTAAAAGCTGAGGAGATGGTTCCCCAGATGGCATACGGGATGTATCTGTTTGGGACCCAGAAGGAACAGATTGACTTTGATGGCCCAAGGATTGAAGAAGAGAATCTAGATCCTGTCGGCCTTTCGACTGTTTGGCCACTTTGGCCGCTGGAGTTTTTACTGTGGCTTTACTTGGCGCCTTCCTTTTGGGTTGACGAGGTGGAGGATTGGCATCAACCGGAGCATCATCTTCTTCAGATGATGGAATTGGCTCCAAAGGCTCTAAATGCCGATCTTGAACATTAGTATATCGACCAGCTGCAAAAAATACGAACTCAGGATCAGACAGATCGAAAATGTAACATACGAATAGAAGAAACTTACCCACTCTAAATCGAACATCAAGTGGCATATACACGGAACGATCCTTCCACATTCGGACTTCTTGCCAATTTGAGAAGTGACCACTCCAAGTAACACCATCAGATGTCGATTCAGAAGGCCGAGTTATGGGATCAATGGAAATAAAATCGGCTATACTCAAAGGAGTAGAAGGCATATTCGGTCTATTTTTTTCTAAAAAAGAGTTAAAACGGTCATGAAAGGCGTCCCAGTTTATTCGTCTTTTAAACCGATGTTTTTGAAAAAATAAATCCTTTTGTAGATTCTTCTTTCTTAAAATCACATCTTGCATTTCGTCAAGAATTTGACTATATCTGGATTGTACCCATTTGATCCCATAAAACTTTTCAAAGGCCAAGACCGATTGATAATCTTCATACTGGTCTAGAGGTATACCTTTTTTCTTTTTTTGCCTTTTTTCTCCTGCAGACTGAACAGAAGACGAACGGTCAGCGTTGCTAGATTCGTTATTAGAAGTACAGCTAAGAAGGAATCTATCAAAAAACTCATTCGACCGATACGGCCTCAAATATTCAGACAAAAAAACATCAAAATCTGCAGTAGCATCTTCGTTGATAGGAAATGGAGGAACTGATGCAGGCCGAATTAATGTATAAATTCGGTCAATCCCTTCCACGTCAACTTCCCTTATAAGTGTTGGTCTCTCCAAAGAACCACCATTGACCGAAAAAGTTATAGGAAAAGGGATGGATTGTGTCAAACCAAACTGGCGGGCTACATAATGAGGATTGTAAGTTTCTACCCCACAACGATTATTGGCAGATTTCTCAATAATGACCCTATGGTGAATGTCCCCAGCCGTCAAGACACTACTCCAGAAATTCAACAAGGGCACAGACCGAAGGGAGAAATTAATAGCTTTGGCTACCCACAAAGGAAGAAATGAAGAGTTGTCATAAATGAAAAAATGAGATCGGTCTGCATCAAAAAAGAAGAATTTGAAACAAGAGGAAAAAGATGAAAGTTCACTATCATAATGGATGAATTGATAATCAAGAGATGGCACTCTAGGCCGAAGAGAAAAGCTCGGACGGAAGGAAAATAAGCATGAAGCCATATTTGAAGCATCCATAAGGGACCACCCCAGGTTTTAAAATCAGAGGTCAAAAGATGATAGATCCCACGATAAAGACTGGATAAAACAAGAGGGCCCAGAGATACTTTGTGGCCATAACTGAGAAAATATGTCAATTTTAAATAAGCCTTTACAACTTGAAAGGCCGCAGTACAAAATAAATACTTGCTTATCCAAAATAATAGGAAAGCAATATATTCGGTCTGAGATATATCTCCCTCTTTTTGATTGAATTTGGTAATGAAATTTCGGTAAGAATAATGTTTTCGGTCAAAAATGGGAAAGGAACTATCATCCTCAGGGAATGAAGTACTAGCATTCACATAACCCCCATGAGGACGAAGACCGAATAAAGCGGCCAAATCTAACAGTGTTGGGGTCATCATGCCTTTATTGAAATGAAAACTATTGGTCGAAATAGACCAGAAACATAGAGCAGAAAGAAGAAGAGGCCGATTCATAAGGATGGGAGACCTAGGATTAACTTCCTGGAACTGTTGAAGGCGAGATTGACCAGAAAACTCCTCACCACCAGTCGCCATGAAAGAAAACTCAAAAGTCTTGATAAAACAGGAGTCATGGTGGAGAAAACCCAAAGCACACCTAACAAATGGCGAAGAGGATGGCGAAACTCGTGAAAAATGAAGAAAAATGGGAGCTTTTCTACTGAGGCGACGGTAAAAAAACTCAAAGGTTGCCGGAGGGAGTTCGTCGGAGAACCAGAGAAGGCGAAGAATACCCCAGAAGATGGAAAGAAAGTAAAAGGAGGAGAAGAGTCTACGGGTTTTAAATAGGACCTTTAAGGGATAATCATTAAAACCTATTTTTTCGCGCCTAAGAAACGTGAAAAGACGTGACTGACATCATTTCTGGTAGAGCCGTACCAAAGGACGGCAGAGCCGTATCAATTTACTGCACGACAATATCAAAATGACGCCTCATTTAATGCCACATATTCCATGCGCCATAACTATTCTGACGTATGATATTGGGTTAGCTCAACTGGGGGTATACGATAGGCCGAATATATCTTGAATCGGCCACAGATGATACAAGCCGATTTTTCCTATACTAATATATTCCATAATTCATTCTAAGAATTATGAAATATGGGGGGCAAATGTTACCACACTAAAAATCGGTCAATGATTGTTAAGGCCGAAATTCTCAAAGCAAGATTCTTGTAAGGCCGAAATTAAGAAAAACATTACATGTATTCGGTCTATGAAAAATCGACCATGAAAAGACCAGGCCAACAAAATATCCTCTATCAAATATGGCCTTGATAACCTTGATACATCCAAAATGAACGTAGGTGATCAAATAACAGAAAGACACGTGGCAGCATCTGACAGGGAGCTCAAATGCATGTTGATATCTGATGAGAAACGTGGCAACGTGGCAACATCTGGCTGGGAGTTCGAATGCACGTTCATATATGAAGACCAGATCAAAGATATGGAAGATACACGATCTCAACTAATCCCATAAAATGTGGAACGGCTATAACCTTTAGCCAACTGGGATTTGACACATGGAATTAGTTACAAACACATTCAGCCTCTATAAAAGCTGAAGGGGACAAAGAAACAAAGGATCCACGATCAAATTCAAGCATAAGCTTTTAATCTTTTATTTCTGTTTTTGTTTTCTTAGTCGCTTTTCAATTCCTTAGGAGTAATTCATCGTGTAACTGAAGAATCCAAACTCTGGTTTGGTCAGGGATTAGTCTCTGTTCGTTTTATTGAAAGCTCATTTAACAAGTCTGTACTAAGCCAATATATGGTACGTATTTGTTTCTTTTGAGTTTATTACATTCCAATCTTATTTGCTTTATATTTAACACTGCAAAAGTTCTTGAGGCTTCAAGGCAGGGAGAACCTACAATCATTTGATTGTTTGTAGTTGGCACGCTCGCAACTCACACACATCTTTCTAAAGAACAAGAACCGATTTGTTGCCAACAGAATGCGAACAAAAACACAGTTTTTTTTTTTTTTTTTTTTTTTTTTTTTTTTTTTTTTTGCAATTTTCCGATCGAAGCAAAGATTTTTCTTTGAAACACCATCATACCATAATGGTTATAAAATGCTACTTTTCATGTTTTGAAGCAAGTTTATTCTAAATATAATGTTTACCAATAATATACAAACAAACCTAGAACTTAAGTGTTCAGGTATAAAATGCTACTTTTCTATTGGTCACATTTTTTGTTTTTTGTTTTTTTAATTCAATTAATGGGGTAATGGGTTGCAAATAGAACTTGTGTCTAGTATTTAGAATTGGGGCATTTACAGTATTTTAAAACTTTTGTTTTGTATAAATAAATGAGCCAATGGATTATCTTAAAAATTATTGGGCTATACTTAGAAAATGGTATAGATCCAATGAATATTTTATATATATGGGCTACCTTAAGTAAAAAGGTGTGTTGTATATAGCCCCACCCTGTTTTATTATCCAAAAGGATTTCATGGGTTAACTTAAAAAGTTAGGGATCTACTAGGGACCTATTATTAAAAAATCTTTTATTTTATTTTATTTGAAGACAACATTGACATATACATATAGAAATTCCTACAACTACACATTACCAATTATGATATTAATTATAATTATATTAATTGTGTTGGTTCTCTTTAGGGCATATTAGTTATCATTGAATTCTATGGAGTTTGTTAATTAGTTTTGTTTTCTTGCATAATGTACAATGAAAAAAAAAAATTTAAGTGTCCACGAAATTTAAAGCATATATATATATATATATATATATTTGATAATCGGGTGTCCGGATCAGCTTACGGGCACCTCGACTAATCCCAGGACCCTGAAGTTAACGACCAGGTAAGCCTCCAATGGCCCCAAGAGTTTAGCACGAGTCGAACTCACACAACTACAAAAACTGTCAAAGGGGACACTTTTTTTTTGCACATTAAGGACTCTTTTGGTAAATGTGCCCAAAAATTACTTAATGTGACACTTTCTAAAAAGTGTCCCTATTAGATCATGTTTTGCAACACTTTTATTAAAGTATCCCCAAAAACGTAGTTTTAGCGACACTTTCCCCAACATTTTAGGAAAGTGTCGGGTAAATGTCCAAAAAAAATTACTTAATGTGACACTTTTTTAAAAGTGTCCCTATTATCTCATTTTCTTTGCAACACTTTTAGTAAAAGTATCCCTATAAACTTAGTTTTAGCAACACTTTAGAAAAGTGTCTCTAAATGTTCTCAAATTATTTTTAAGTTTTCAGCCTTCCCTCTCTTTAGTAGTCCCGCTCTCCTTTCTTTCTAAACCATCCCACTTCCCATGTATTCTCATTCCAAGCAGCTAGGGTATACAGTACTACGTATGCCAACGACCGCTCCCCTTATATGATTGATATACAGGTAATTAATTATATATATATATATATATGTATAGATGTTGGCATGGGTTTGATCATCGATCAGCTAATTAATTAATTACCTGTACGTATATCGATCATATAATTAATATATATGGTTCTTATATATTCATATATATTGTATATATGTTAACATATATGGGGATACTATTTTGAGAAACCGACCGTTGGATAAGATGTTCCAAATAAACACATTGTGCACGCAAAAAGTCACATAGATTCGATGGTTGGTTTTTGAGAAAAATATTTAAATATTTGTTAGTTAAACTATATACATATGTGTATCATATGGTTCTTATTCATATTGTGATGTTAACATGGGGGGACTATTTTGTGAAACTGATCGTTGCATTTGATGTTCCGTATAAACACATTATGTATGCAAAAAATCACATAAATCCGACAGTTGGTTTTTGAGAAAACATTTAATTAATTGTTTAAACTATATGTATCATATAATACGTTTTTATTCATATTACATTGTACATATGTTAACATGTGGGGACTATTTTTTGAAACCGACCGTTGGATAAGATGTTCCATATAAAGAAATTGTGCATGCAAAAAATCACATAAATCCGACGGTTGGTTTTTGAGAAAACATTTAAATTGTTTAAACTATGTGTGTATCATATAGTACGTTCTTATTCATATTATATTGTACAAATGTTAACACGTGGTCCCTTGCCAACTGAGCTACCCCTCGGGATTAATTTAAAGCATATTAAACATTGCCTTTCCTAGTTTTTGAACCCGGAACATATTGTCTCTAATTTAGTATAATTCAATTGTCAATTGAGATACCTATTTGCCAAAAGATGCAAGACTTGGGCAATCCTTAATGGATGAGTTATAACGTACAACTATACCTTTGTAATTGTAAGAGTGAATTATGATGAAAGGGTGGTTTTGAATACACCATCATTTGTTAATCTTAATGGTTTAATTAAGTAATTAAATTGTCAAAACATGTGTAAACCTTTTTTGCATGTGTGTTTCTATTTCTTTTATTTTTTTATGCTAATTATGCAAATTTAATTAAAAATAGCATAAATTTTTTTTTGAGATTGTATTTATGTGAAATGCATATAGACAGTGCATTGATAGCCAAGGGACAAACCTTAAAACTCGAAAATGAGAACTCATTACTTGCATTACCTGGCTGCCGTATGTGGTGGGGTAGGGAGTAGGCATGAGCACCTCGTCGTCTGACACCCTAGTCCAAAAGAAAGCATGGGCATAAATGAAATGCCACGCCATCCTCCAACTATGCACCACTTCCTTTACTTGTTTTATTTTTTTTTATTTTTTAATTTTTTGTTTTAAAATTATTTTTTAACAATTTAATAAATTATTAAAAGTATTTAAAACATATATAAATATGTTAAAAATTATTTAAAATTTTTATAAACATGTTAAAAATTTATAAAGCTCTTAAAATATTTTTTTAAAAAGTATTTAAAACATATAAATATGTTTAAAAACTATTTTAAAATTTTAAAAATATGTTTTTTTTTTTTTAAATGCTTAAAATATTTATTTAAAAAAAATTATAATAAAACCTAAAAATATTGTAAAAAATATTTGCAAACATTTAAAATAAAATGCATAAAATATAAATAATAAATATTTATAGTTTTATGCAAAATTTAAAGAATTTGGAAACAAATATTAAAATAAAATTAGAAAATTTTAAAAAATTGAAAGCAAAAAAATTATTAGGTTGAATTAGATTCACTAGTACACTTTAAAACCATCAATAGGGTAAATATATTATTACTTTTAGGGTTGGTGTACAAAGGAAAAATAATTCATGGTCACGGAGGCAGCTACTCGTTACGTATCATCCGATACACCCGATATTTGTAACAGTTTTACGTTTGTACAAAATAAAAATAAAAAAGAAAGTTGCATGGCTCAATTGACTTGTGAAAAATAGAAGAGGCCGTTGTTAGGACTGAGGGCTCCTTTCTCCTTTCTCCTTTCTCCTTTCATTAAAGGCGGTAATGCAGACATTGCAACTACTTTAGTTGCTGTTATTACCAAATATCACATGCTTTATGCAATTCCTTTGCTTATCATCGTCAAGACCAAAGCAGTATTCATTCAAACGCAGAGCAATGAACAGTTGTTAACAATTGCTGACAAGCCAATGTGAATCTTATGTAACTTACCTGCTTTGTTAAAGAAAAAAAAGACATAATCATTGACAGCAATGCTCCAATTTTTCTCAATAAGCATATGCATATGCATATACACACTTCACCAGTTTTATTCGATGTCATTCTACAAGTGATGGCTAGGTTTTGGAATTAAGGATGGAAATGCTGAGCTTTGGTTAAAAACTATCCAAAGATTATCTTCACCATTTTACTTCTTATACATCAACCTAAAATTTCACTCCAAAATGTCAATGGTGAGGTAAACCCGCTAACAACTAGCTAAAATATTCTCAAATCCCTTGTCTATAGTATCCAAACCTGGTAAAAATTATTTTTAACCTTGAAGAAATTTTTTATATCAAGTCACAACGTTATTACTCTTAAACAATGACAAGGAAAGCAATGAAAAATTATATCATTGGACACAGATACTAAGTAAAAGGGAAAAATGCAGACATCCCAGCTTCCTTGATTTAGCATGCCCTGCTCTGCTCAATGCTTTGCATCTTCTTCTTCACAGAACTTCGAGTATTGATTCGAGTCCATCAAGGTATTCAATTCGTTGGTTTCACTCATCTCAACCTTTATGATCCATCCATTCTCGTATGGGCTTGCATTAACCTGAAACAACAAATACATATCAAATACAAACAAATAAAAATAAAGAGATGGCCCAGAAGGAAAGAGGGGAGGGCAGTGAAACCCCAATAAAAACAAAATTAAATAATAATAAAAAGGGTGATAAATAAAAGCTTTTTATGCAAAAAGTACCGGCATTTAATCAGACAACCATGATTTGACTCAGGTAACTGCTGATATAGAGTTTAAACTAAATGAACAAAGAATTATTATTATTATTATTATTTTGCTTTAGTTTAATCTTGAATGTAATCCAACTCTATACTTCTAATTATTCTCTAAACAATGTATTCAAATCCTGGAATTGACACCAACCCAATAATAATAATAATAATAATAATAAAAATAATAATAATAATAAACTAATTAGAGCAATTATAAAATTACAGGCATAGCAAGGTAGAAAGTAACACATCCAAAAAATTGAAATTAAAAAAAGATTTATAAAACAGTAAAAGATATTGTACGGGCATTTAGTTCAAAAGAAGAGGAGAGGAGATTCTCTTTTCCCACTTAACAAGAAGAATTTCAGATGATGAATAATTCAGAATTGTGAATCTGACTTAAAAATAAAAAAGGGAAGAAAAAAAAAATCTATTTCAGTGATAAATGGCACCACAACACATGCCAATTGATTAACCAAACCTAATGACCTTCAGGTAACCATTCTAATTGAATTTTGATGAAGTCTTCTTGATGACAACAGAGATTTGAAAGAGGTCAAGGAGTGGAAAGCACAATGTGAAGATGAAATTCACAAAAGGAAATTGATATGGATCCATTTACAGAATAGAACCAGGAAATTCTTCTTAATTGGATTGTAGCTCATAAGGTTCAACAGTCCAACCATTCAGTCTATAAGAATTGCATAGGGCAAACCAATTTTTAGATTCAAAATGGAGTGTGGGATGAGGGAGCGGTGTTTACAAACTTCACAGAGGTAGGCTGGAAGTTTAGACAGCTCAACCATTCAATTTTTTGTCTGGATTTGGAAATATTGATACTGAAAAGGGGAGTTGTTGGACCTTGGTGGGCACATACTTCTAGTAAAATCTTTGAATTAGGAAGCACCTGTTAAAACACAGCACTTGAATATATAGTTTATTTTTTGGGATAATTAGTGATGAGTCCTATTTTTAAGGAATGTCATGCTAAAGTCCGCCTAATTTTTCTTTCATCCCAAGAGACCGATTGACCTACATTTTGCTGCATAAGGTCCTGAAATCATTAATAAATTTTTTAAAAGACTAAATTGTTAGGATTATGTCCTCAGAAACAATTATGTATGCAATTATCATTTTATTAATAAATAGTTTTATTTATTTATATTGTACACTACGTACTACATACACAAAGATATGATAATTCATGACATGAGTGGTTTTCATTATATGTGACGTATGGAGTCCTAAGGATGTATTGATGTGATTCATTTATGTAAATGAGTTTTGCATATGCAAGATATGAATCACAAGTCTTACTCCATAAATATATCACAACCGGTAAGAATCTTCTTCTCCTCTTGATATAACAAGAATTTAAAATCTGAAATTTTTTTAAAACTTGCTTCCACTTAGTTCTAGTTAACCAATATAAATAACACTTGTCACCAACTGATTCACATTTTTCTTTTTTTCCATTTTTGGAACCTTCATCTCTCTCTCTCTCTCTCCCCCCCGCGGGGGTTGTCTAAAACCATCATCTACAGCACTGAAAGTCCACTAGAAAATGCATCCTCTGGCCATTTATGTTATTGGTTAAAGTTGATCAATCATTATGTTAGGGTTATTGGAGAATAAGGTGTGTTTGAACTCTCTAGGTGGGTACTTGGATTCGCTGTGGACATTCACAAAAATGGCCAACTTACTTTATGTGTTGGATATAACTACTTTTAGATGGAAAGCAAGCAAAAAAATAAGAATAATCCTTGTAAAAGACCCTAAAACCATAAGTTGATCGGTATTATTTTATCATTATTCATGATATTCTACCTACATGATAGATATGCTAAATATGTGTTGTTTGGTATTTAGAAATCCAAAACATATCATTGATGGTCTATTTAACATGGAACGTGTGTTGTTGTTAGCATGAATATTTATTATCCTAATTGTTGAGAGTGTGATGGTTGTGTTTTATTTGTTGAGTTTTACGCTCACACTTATTTTAAAAAAATATATATGTTTTCAAGTATTAAGAGAGGAGAGCTGAAATCTACCTGTTGAACTTCATTGAATTGGACTTATGCATTATTTATTTATTTATTTTTTAGTGAGAGGGAATTTGTAGTGAGGAAGGATGTATTTATTTTATTGGGTTTATCTTAAACTAAAGGTGACATTATTTATTTGATTTTTATTTATTTATTGATAACTCAGTATTGCTCAATATTATTTATGAATTTTGGGATTACATTATGTTATCTGTTATGCACCAGTACCTGTTACCCAATCCACACAATAGGATTTGCATATAAGATAAGGCATTTCATATTCAAATTTTGGCAGCATGGCATATCCGCCATATCGCAAGCAATCAAGCAGTAATCTGTATTAGATGACTCACCAGACCAGGGGAGTCGTTCAGCTGTTCATTGACTCCAACAACCTTTCCCGAAACAGGAGAGTAAATATCACTAGTAGCCTTGACACTTTCAACTGCACCAAAACTGCCACCCTTTGTTACAGCAGCCCCCACTTCCGGTAATTCAACATACACAACATCGCCTAAATGATCTTGAGCATGATCAGTTATGCCTACAGTAGCAGAATTTCCCTCAACTTTCACCCACTCATGAGAATCAGCATACTTCAGATCCTTCACAACTGTGGATAAAATAGAAAACCAAAACCAAAAGTAAGTGAGTACAATGGAGTCTCGAATAAAAATAGCTCTATGGCTAGACAAAAAATAAATAATTCGGATGACAGTGAGATCAATTGAGTCGATTATCTTTTGAATGGGGGCACCATCTCTAATCTAAATGGAATTGAAGACATAATTAGATAACCTCATTAGAGAAAAGTAATACCAAGTAAAAGCATGATAAAAAAATATAAAATAAAAAAACAAAAAGGGAAATGCAGTAAACATAAATAATATTTTCATTGATTATGCTTGAGGAAGGATTTATAACCTAGATAGCTTCAAACTAGCCTTCATTTGGTAATCAAATTCAGGATGCCTCGTTAGGTTTTTGCTATAATATTATGGGGAGAATTGCTTTCAAAATGAAGGAAAAATCTCCTACTGTATGATACATTTACCCATAAGTTTCCATTTTGCAAGTGCAAGTAGTTTTCTATCTTCCTTGTTTTAATTCCCCCTGTATAACCATCTATGGAGTTGTCGTCTAGCTCTTTGAAAAAATTGACATAATTTTATTGGCAGTCCAAAGTGATTGGACGCTATCAACTTAAAGCATCAGTCTGTATGGCATCTAGGATCAAACTAGTGGACTATTCCAACTATTTGGGTCAAGAATCATCATTCTTCCATTCAACTACACAACATTTCAGCCTTTCTATGGTCTCTACCCTTTTGAGAGCCTTTATCTCATACACTCACCACAATAACATAACTACTTACTAATACTTTAAATTTTCTCAGACTTTAAATACCATTTTTAAGTGCATATATTATTTTACCATTAATGTAACTTAAATTTTTCTTAAATGTTATATTAAGATCTTTACATTATTCTTAAATGATAAATTAAGATCTCGACCTTCCGATTATTTTAGCCCATTCACCTTAACATCCTCAATTCCTCATCTTGCTATACACATGCCGTTTCTAAGTTGCACAACCCAATATTCTATCAATTAGCCCCACTATCATGCTCATTGATCATAAATTGATTATGATTATAATCAGCATCCAAACTGTCCAAGAGAAGTGTAGTGTACACTCCTAAGTTAGGAGTCCTAACTGTATATAATGGTTCTGGGTGAATTATACCAACGCACTAAAAAAACATACCAAAAGGTAGTCTTTGGATATAAAAGCATCCCCACCCCCCAAAAAACAAAATCCCCCTAGAATTATCACCCACACCATATTGCAAATAAGAAACACCAGGAATCTAAGCCAGAGCATGGCATTTAATTGATCTGGTCAATGATATGAGGTGCCAACTTCAAGTAAATCTCTAATATAGTTAGGTTGAACCAGTAAATTCTCATCACCCTAACAAATGTTCAATTAAAATCTCTAACATGATTCTAATGAACCAGGAAGAGTAACTTACAAGCATGAAGCATGCCACAATTAGACTCAAGTATCCAATTGCAGAATTTGGTTCATTGGAGTTCCATTGATTAGGAGTGTTTAGGAAGCGCACGCACACACACACACACATTGATAGAAATTCTGGAAGAAACATATCTAAAATCAACATTATGAGTGGAGAGGAATAGTTAAATAATATAAATATGAAATACTGAATAAGAAAGTAGTCATTACTTTATTTTACTAAAACTTTCTTACGGTTCTTTGCAACTAGAATCCCTTTACTTTTTTAAAAGACTAAACTATGTTCAAACTATAAACAATTCTTCTTGTGAACAAATTGAAGTTTATTGAGAGCTCAATTTTGATTTCCTATAGTCCTAGATTCTATCACGACGATTTAGTGATTCTATCACAAGTGAACTATACAATCAGGGTTCTAGAGTGTGACCTCACTTAATATAAGAGGTTTTTGCAAACTAAGTTAAATTTCACTCAAATTAGAAAATTCCCAACCTAGCCTAAACCCTTTCAGTTCAGGTCACTGACTCACCGACCTGTCCTAATCCCAATTCTTTCAATGGAAAATAGGAACATCAGGTGTATCAACGTTGTTGGATCATGCATGTATCATTATGGTGGGAATTTTCATATGCTATAATCTTCAACAACTTAAATATGACAAGAAATGAAATTGCAGATTAGCCAATTTGCGGGAAGCGGCAGGCAGCAGCAAAAAATGATAATAAATATACTTGTTTATCCTCCTTCATTTTGAATAATTATAGAATGTTTAATCAACAAGTTTTCAATAATGTGGTGTAAACACGATTATGCCATAGTTATTAAGACCACTTTTCTGATATATTCTTTGTATATTCAAAAAAGCAGCTTAGGATAAGCCCTTCTAGAGGCATAAAAAAACTAAAACAAAATAAAATAAAATAAAAAAATACAAGATAGGAATATGCAAAACTTGTAGATCAAATAGTTGTTGTGACAACTAACAAGAAGGAAATATCTCATTCTTTAATAAACTAAACAGATGAAGTAAATATACGTCCCCAGTTGCAAGTAAAACATCCATATCACATATTTTACTGTCAAACAATTGGGCAATGAACATTGCTTTAAATTGAACAAATTGCCATTTTGCAAATATTACTCTTTTCTTAGATATTGACCACGTGTAATTCCCATCCCAAATGTTCTACATTTACTTTCCCTACAAGATTACATTGGAAACTATTATCTTTTCCTTTATGTCACAATTGTGACAACCTTGAGAAATGTCACATAGTTTCCTTTCTTTGATATAAGTTTTAGAAATGGCATATTCAATTCCAATTAAAGTGCTCTTTGAAATTCTCAAAAGGAGCCCTCTGTAATCTTATTGTCCTTATTGCATGCACTTCAATAAAGTAGATTCAATTATAAAATTGTAATTGAAGTAACACAGCATCCCAGTTTTCTTTAAACATAATTAAATAAATGCTTAAAAAATGAATCACCATACTCAATATCCTTTGATGGGCCACATGGTGTTAATTGGTAAGTCTACCACTTGAAGCAAAACCCAGAATCACCAAATATAATATATTACGAGTCATACACAAGGCAGGAATTTGTTACATTTAAATCAAATAGAAAAAGAAGAAGAAGAGAGAAGCATCTTCATGGGCATATGATGATATCAAAATACAAAAGTACTTGAAATCCAAGTATGGCAACCAAGAATAACAATGTCCTCTTTTCATTACCTCAGGGCTCAGGCAAACTCATTTGTTTATAGACTCCAAATTACAAGCACATCTTGTGTAATGGAAAAAAAAAATGATATCTACTCATTTCAAGTTAATAAAAAAAAAAAAAAAAAAAAAAAAAAAAAAAGAAAAAAAAGAAAAAAAAAAGAAAAGTTAGAACTAGAAAGAAAAAAAGGAATCATGATGATAATAATAATAATAATAATAATAATAATTACCAGAGACATGTAAATCAACAACAGGTTTAACGGTCTACTATTGTTTGTATATTAAATCCTATCAATTCAAATGTGTGCCCAAATGTTGTTATGCTCTTTAATCCTTACATGAAAAATCAGGATCAGTGCCCTTCAAATGAAATCAGGATTTTTTTTTTCCCCACAAAAACAAAAGAAGAATAAAAAAAATTGCATCACTACCTAAATGGTGAATTTTTACTGCAAAAATTTATATATAGAACTAGGAGTAAAAGTTGCTATTTCTATTTAAATGCATTCAGATTGATATTATATATGAGTCCAGGGGTATAGAACTATTGGGCATCTGTTTTCCTCTTAAACAAGTAAATAGTTGAAACTCTTATCATGTTCGACAGAGTCATCCACTCATAAACAGCGAATATTTTTAAATCTGATTGGGGTTCTTTTATGATTTTTTTTTTTTTTTTTGGTCACAGATCAAAGTGCTATGAATCCGAAATTAATAATTCAGATCAACAAACTTATACCATCAGTCACCTATTAAGGAAAAGAAAAAAAAAAAAAAAAAGGTTAATAACTAAGATACATATGGTGCATACCAAAGTTTGAGACAACGATTCTAAATTTCTAATTTTGATGAGATTATGAAAGTTTAGAAGCTTCATTTCACTTTTGAGTAATATGAAAATGCCACATTCAAAAAATTTCCGACAATCTCGACATGTGCTTATCATATTCCGATAAAATCAAGGTTGTTCTGACAAAACCAACACTACAAGAAATCCTTGATAGTCTGAATCACCCTGAAATTAGTGCCCACATCAAAATTTAAACCTTTCATAGTTTCATTGATCACTGAAAACTTTAAAAACTTCACCAGTGATAATGAATGAATATATGTGATATAAGCCAATGTGGAAGAACGAAGAAAGGAGAAATGGTACATCGAACCACCATTATAGGAGTAATGGAGAAAACTGGGATTACATCTCATTAATCCCATTAATCTCAGCATTGATCGAAACAAAAACCGTGAATATATCCCATTAATCTCAACATTGATCAAAACGAAAACTGGGAGTGTATCCCATTAATCTCAGCATCGATCAAATCCAAAACTGAGAATATATCCCATGAATCTCAGATTTGATCAAACCAAAACTGGGATTATATCAATTTAATGACAAAAATAAACACAGCCCACTTTAAAAAAACCACATGTCTTGCTGAAAGGATGACAGATCAAGCATTGTAACAAACACATATATGAGATCTGCATCTACATATACATCTATTTAGCCACGTTTTATATGTTGCATACAAATGAAAAGCAAATCAAAAGAGCATGGCTGAAAGGCGTGGGATTGAATTTACCAGACGAAAACCCTCTGTGGAACACTGAGATCCTGAGGTATGAAGCAGCCCGTGAAGCCCACAACCTTGAAGCCATGTGAACTCAACAACTCTGCTTCTCTTCAATATGCAAACAGCCAAACACACTACTTTCAGCCACACTATGTTTGGATTCTATTAATATTGGTTGGAGGATCTCATCTCAATTGGAAATAAATATAAAACAGTCGAGAACTTCTATAAATGAAAGACAATAAAAACAGAGTACTTATATGGTGGTGTGTCAATGTGTCAACAAACCCATTAGGCAGCGGTTGGTGAGCGCTGGTTTTGCTCTTTGTAACACTGGTACCATGAAATTTCTATGGGACCATGGTCATTTCATGACACATGTAATTAAGAAATGCCCGATCTTTCCCACACCAACCACGACGTTCTCCAATTTTTCTTTTAAGAGGCTTATACTAACAGGACCAGGTATAAGAGGCTTATACCATAAGGTCTCTATGTACCATAAGGTCTCTATGTTTTTTATGATACATGAACATGTAAATTGAAAAACAACAGTCATAATTGCTCTTACATTAAACCCAAATTGTAGACACCACATTTTTTACTTATGAGATATAACTCATCATTTCGTGTCCCATTGATTGAGAATAACCATTTTTTTTTAAAAAAAAAAATAGGCTTCAAAACCCTAGTTTCACAAATTATCATTTTTCCTTAAGTAGATAGAGGCTATTATTTCATGTATGTTTTTGTGTCTGAATCGAGTGATTCCTCTTGCATTTGGTTTTTAGAGAGTCTATGAATATCCATTTCAAATTTCATGTCATTCCGATAGAAGCTCAATAGGTAATAAGAACTTTTGCGACTTTAAGGGTGTCCTTTTTTCTCGCATAATTTCCGTTTGACCTTCGAATTCATCTCGGTTTGTTTCATTGGATTTGTATGAGTGTTTAAAGTCTAGTTAGAGGATTGATTCGAGCATTGACATGGTTTGAGAGTTATTTGGCTCATAATGGTTCATAGTGGTCAATTGACCATCTCTAGGGCTTTGACCTAATTTGACCATGGTCAACCATTTTCCAAAATTAATGTTTTCATAAACTCAAAATTTTTCAAAACATGTTTTAAGAAATGGTATTTTAATTTTGAGCCAATTGGTTAGTGGATTTTCAAACCCTAATTGTGTCAAAATGGCTTATAACCACTAATCAGCTTGGTTTAAACCAACCCTTTAACTTTGGTCAATGATTTTCAGTATCAACCCTTCTAAAAACATAGATGATGAAGTCCTGATCATTTTGGCTTTTGAATCATCGAATTTGGATAAAAAATGAAGAATATATGTCAAAAACAAGTTGAAAAGTCCTAAAAGGACTCAAAATCGAGCAATTTTGGGAATAGCTCTAGTGATCGTCCAGGCCAGGACAGCCAGCCGTCTCAGGGCTGGATGGCCATCAGCCCATAATGCTCTACTTCGACTCCAACTCCGATTTTTTGATTTATTTTAGACTTTGTTCACTTTTAATCCGATTTCTTTCTATCTTTTTATACCTAATATAATTACTATGACCCTTGGGAGACTCAATATGAGCCCTTGGATTATTTGGATTAAATTTAATCTTGACCGTCCATGCTTGAGCCAAAAGTCTATAAATATGAGCATTAGCTTAGAATTTTCTACACATTGAATTTTCTGGAGATCTTTTGGAGGCTTATTTGAAGAAGGTCAAGGAAGAATTCTAGCAGCTCCAGAGGTAAGTCCCTTCCTTGTCTTCTTCCCTTTTGTTATTTTGGTAGTATAGAAGCATGCTAGGGTTTCCTTTTGATGTTTTCTAGCTTCTTAGTTGTCTTCTTCTTTTTTCTTTGAAATTAAGAAGGTTAACGTTGAAATAGAAGTGACACTACAAGAAAAATTGGCTTTAGCAACCAACATTTAGTAAGAGTCAGAAAAATCCTTGCTAAATGTTCCTTTAAGTAAGGATTATCCATTGGTCTTTGTTAACAATTTAATAAATTTCAAAACCTCCAAATTGGTCATATCATTTAGTAAGGGTCATCAAATAATCCTTGCTAAAAGTCATTTTTAGTAAGGGACATTAAGTGACCCTTACTAAATGTCATTTTTTAACAAGGATCACAACTGATCCTCACTAAAAGTTACCTAAATTTTTTTACAAATTTTCATTTAAAAAAAATAAAGAACAAGCTAATTAACTAAAATGCATTGAAAATCACTACAACAAAAAAGATTTTGACAGCATTTTATTAACAATGTTTTGTGAAAAATGCCATGTAAGTTACTTTTTGTAGCCGGTAATTAAAAAATGTAGTATTAAAAGATCATTTATAAAACTTATTACGGCATTTATTAAAAAAATGCCATTGGTATAATTTTCCATGCCATTTATAAAATATAGTAACATTGTTTTTTCCTTTTTCGTGCGAAAATTAAGAAGAACGCTGGGTTTTAGTCCCTCCCATTCTCTCTCCTACTCTTAATCAGCCTCAATTCCCATCTTCTCATAATCTCTCCCACAGCCCCAATTCCCTCTCATTCAATCACTAACCCTCTCACTCTTTATGATCGCCAACAGGAATCAATCTCTGATCATCCAATTGCTGGCAGAAATCAAGTGGTTCTTCCATCATCCCATCGCTAGCAGAAATAAGGTGTTTCTTCGATCTCCTTTCTCATTCTCTTTTCATGATTAAATCACTCTTCTCTCTTAGCCCTAATCCCTCACCTCACTCTCTTTGTTTAGGTGGCAAAGGATACCATCGCAATTACATTTCTTCTCTCGCCGCCGACAAAGCAAAGCCAACAAGAGTTGCCTTCTTCGTTTGATGAGGGCTGAAAGATTACATGGGAAGAAACGCTGCGGAATGGTAAACAAAAATTTTTCCTCCATTGTAATCATCCCAAGGATGTTCTCAAATGTTGATAAGAATCAAAACTTTAAATAAACAATAAATTAAAGCTTACTTGATGTTCCTTGATGAAGAAAATCTTTTGAATCCTCAAGCTCCAAAAGAATGGTAGCCTCCAACGGTATCCACACGAGCACAAGACCTCTTGAACCTTTGCACCTTCACAACTCTTGAGAAGAGACAAGCTTGGAGAGGGAGAGAAGTGGAGGATGACTAGAGAGAGCGCAATAGTGAAAGAATGTGACATACATGGATTCGCAGCGGAAGTCATACGATAAAATTTTTGAAACAATGAATCCAATCATCACAAACATTCAAGAATCATTCAAACATAGGGACATGAGTTTATAAATACAAGAATACATTTAAACACTTTTAAATGATACTTACTTGAATTCCTTGTAGTAGCTTTCATCGCAAAATTCAAAGTGCATGAAGCCTCCGATAGTATCCACACGAACACAAGACCTCAAAACCTTGCACTTCACAAGTTAGGAGAGGGGAGAGGAGAGCATGAAATTGAGAGAGAGGATCCCACACTATAGCTCACGGCCCTAGGGTGTTTCTCACTCTTCTATTTTGTTTCTTCTCTATTTGATGAGTGGGTGGCTTGATTACTAGTTATGACCCTTCATCCTCTATTTATAGAGAACCTCTAGGGTTTCTATTTAATAACATTCTTATTTATTAATTAGTTATTTAATTTTTAACTCTTAATAATAAAGACCATGCTAATTATAAATTAGAATATTCCCCATCTCTCTTTAATTCAAGAGACTCACTTATGCCCTATGTGTATGTGACCCATTGGGTTCACCCCAACCTAGTAGTGGACCGAGATATCTCATGTTTCCAAAATATAAACTTTCTATTTATGGTTCAATTGGAACAATTCCAATTTTGCCCTCAATGATAACACTTACCATTAGGCCTTCACTAGTCATGAGCGACGTCTAATAACATATCATGACGTACCCTAGGTTTGGGTAAATAGCAGAACTATATGAACCCTTCATGTTACTTAATCCTTCATCCCCTAATGTCACTGTTTAGATAATCAGGGTATGGTTATAAGTCAAAAACCCTTATCTTGACTTCTTGTTATATGTTCAATAAAGTATAATCTCAATAAGATGAACATGATGAAACACTTTCACAGTTCACCTTTCACTCTGGCCAGAGAGTCAAACTGAGAGTTATCTTTGTGAACTAACCTTGACATTCTTTCTCATTAAAGTGAGAGTGATGATTCCTTATTGCACACTCATCTATCTTCATGCATAACTTATTAAAGCCAATGAGTACCGATTACATCCTTATGGTTGAGGCTGTACGAGATACTATCAAACCATAGTAACCTATGCATAAGACAACTATGGTGTCTCAGGTCTAAGGATTACCAATTAAATGGACGTAACAAAAATTGACTTAATCTCCATAGGAACATTCTTGCAGATTATGTTCAGTGTACATATTCTCTAAAATGCACCCATAAATTTACTAAAGTGTCACTACACTGATAGGAAAGACTACCTATCCTCCCATTGGAGTTAGTTTAAATATGTGCTACTCTTAATGGTGTATAAATGGTCATCTTTAATAAACCTATGAGTAGGATTTCTTTATAATAAATGTTATGAGAAATATCAGTCTCTCTATCTCAACAACTTGAGATGTATATTTCTCTTATAATTCATTCATGGCCTTTATCATATATATATAAAATATGAAACTGATATGCTCTTTAGGATTGATTTTAGGGCATATCTCTAACAATCTCCCACTTGCACTAAAGCCGATCATCATAGTATCATATACTAGTCTTCATAAGACAGGGCTTCTAACACTCACAAGGTGTTATGACAAAGAAGATTCCATGCAAACAAGTTTTACAATTTATTATTTTCAATAATAGTAATTAAACTAAAATTCGTTGCCAACTCTGATGTCCTAGTAAATGAGACCTATGTTCTCGAAAGAAAACAATGTATATACTAGACATTCTTTTAGGTAATTTGTAAATGCATGCCTTATAAGATTTCTTTATATTTAAGTATCTCATTCTTATACTATTTTAAGAATATACTTATTTCTATTTAGAATCTCATTCTGAATCAATAATCAATATCTGCTTACAACTACTTGTAGCATTCATGATTTGATTTGAGTACATAATTTATTATTATATGAATCTTATATTTCTCAAATATCTTGCTCATATATAATTCCCATAAAATATAATTTTAAGGGATTTGAATTCTTATAACGATTATACAATTCATATTACTACACTAGTATTTTAAAGCATGTACTTTATATAGAAAGACAAGAAAAAATTGATGACTTTATTGCTTCCACTAGTCCTTTTGAAACAGGGTATATTTATGTATTAAGCCTTTTAATAACGTAAAGTCCTTTTGATGTTTTACTAAGGCATGGTTCTCAACCATTGTGAAAGCATTTGTTTTTAAATAACTCTTTATTTAATAAAGCATACTTTTAAAGTTTATTTGAAATATCTCATATTTTCAAATAATCTTCAAAGTAAATTGTTTGACATAATTAAGGTCTATTAATGATGTGATTTATTCAAACTAAAATATAAGGTTTATACATCCCATGTATTATCCTTTTAATTTCCGTATCAAATAAGGTAATGGGTTATATTAATTAATGAATCAGAATTCATTTAATAATGTGACCCTTTACAGTTGAATTATCATATTTATTTATTCAATAAATTTATAAAGAACTAAGAACTTTAAATTAATTGCCAGATATAATCTCAAATATCAAATATTATAGATAAACTGTTTTAAATAAACAAAGTATTCAAAACTTAATAAAACTTTAAAAGAAGTATTTATTACAATTGGCAATAATGATAAAAGTTCTTAAATATCTAAATAAACTAATCAAGAATCAAGCTTCAATGTTAAAGGCAGCAACTCTTGATCCTTTCCAAACATAGCCAGCTCGATGTCTACTCGACCTTTTGCTTCCCTTTGTCTCCTATGTACAATCACATTGTATAAGAAAAACATAATTAGGTATCACATACCACAAGCAAAATACTAATTCATAATTAGCAAATGAATAATGAATAGGACGTACCATTAGAAGAACCATTCTTCAAAGGAGCTAGGTACTCCTTGCAATTTCTTTTCCAATAACCAGTCTTGCCGCAATGGAAACACTTTCCTTTGTTATCCTTCTTCTTTATTCCTCCTTTTGGCTTAAGATTGGATTTCTTCTTCTTCTTTCCCTTGCCCTTAGGCTTGGCTTTAGAAGTTGAAGCCCCATCAATTACCAAAACACTTCATTTGGAATCATTTTTCAAGGTTTCCTCGGCATTTACCAACATATTCATTAGGTCAGTCAAAGAGACTATATCATTCACATCAAACATGTTAAAATTCATGATGAATTGTTTAAAGCTAGAAGGAAGGGAATGAAGCAGAATATCAGTCCTCATCTCAGAAGTGATCTCAACACCTAGATCTCAACACAATGCTCATTCACTGATGTCCCTTCCACCATCTTACTTGAGAAATGTTCACCAACAATATTGTACCTTACAATCCTGCTCTGTGATTCATACAACTCTTTAAGATTTAGGAGGATCGTATATGCACTATCAATGACCTCATGTTGCCTTTGGAGCTCATTGGTAATTGATGCCACCTTATAGCATCAAACCTGCACATTGTCCTCGAGCCACTTGTTATAAGTGTCTCTTTCCTCTTCAGATGCCCCTTCAAGCAAAGCATTAGGGCGTGGGGATTTGATGACATAGTCAATCTGATCAGCGCTAAAACAATTTTTAGATTTCTAATCTAGTCATTGAAATTTTGACCAGTAAAACGGTTGTCGTCAAGAATTCTAGATAGAGGGTTTAAAGGTGCCATCTACAACAGAAAATAACACAAGTAAATTTCATATTATTAAACCACAAAAACTTTTTGGTTTTTAAGTTTTATGGTACCTGTACACACAAATTTCATGCTTTTAAATAAACACCAAAAAGAGAGTAGACAAATGTCGATTTTGATTAATATTTGAAAAGTGTGAAGTACAATCTCTGTTGATCTTTTACAAAAGATAAAAATCCTCTGATTCTTCTCGTGGTAGATTTCTCAATTCAATGGTGATGATCACGTGTTCTTGATCGAATATGAAGGGTTTAAAGACTTGTTGAATTTGATCTTCAATTTGAAAGGCTTAGAGCTTGCTTTTCAACTTGAAGTCTTTGGATCTTTACTTGAACGGTTTGATCTTCAACTTGAAGGGATTTGATCTTCAACTTGAAGGTTTTGATGCTTGAGAAGTTCTTCAGGGCTTTGATGCTTCAGCGGAGAGAGCTTCTTTGCTTTAGAATTGTTGTCCTTCAACCTTTGGAGGCCACCCCTATTTATAGTGGTAGGGAGTAGAGTGTTTGGATATGGATTGACTAATTAATAATTATCCTTATTTATTTAATTTATAAAGATAAATATTAATTATTTGGGAGTCATTCTCATCTGACCATGTGGTACCATTTGATTGGTTTACTTCACTTGGATGACAATGATAAATATTTAAATTAATATTTATCCTTATTTATTTATTTAATTTGTAAGGATAAATATTAATTATTTGGAAGGCATTCTCATTTGACCATGTGGTGCCATTTGATTGGTTTACTCCACTTGGATGACAAAGATAATTATTTCTTTTAATAATTATCCTTATTTAATGAGTGATAAGGATAAATATTAATTTTAAATAATTATCCTTGATTGGCCAAATGTGATAGGTGGCAAGATTTGATTTGTCCACTTAATCACAGATTTAAAACACATGGCTAATTGTAATTTGTTAAGCCTGTGTAAAATAGGACACTTGGCGATTTCTTATTTGCCTTTAGAGTATCCTAGTGGATCCATTTGGTGGCACATGAAACATTTTAATTGGTCATGATTTAATTGGCTTAAGCTATGTGGCAATTTGTGATTGACTAGAAATTTCTCATCTCTACAGTACCTCCCACTATTTGATTCAAATCTCATACTCCCTTAGGTGAGACTCGGGAATTTCATATTTATTAAAATTCCTTAGCGGGGATTGGGGTCCTATTAAGAATTAATAATCCTCACATAATAGGTTCTTGGATACTAACCCTTAATGAGTGGATAACTCTTATCCTAATGCTTCTCAAAGCAAATTCCAATTATCCTTAAGCCTCTATAATATAATTCCCTCACATAATAGTTTCTTGGGTAGTATATTATTAGTTAAGTCACACCCACCATTCACATAAGTATGGTCAATTGAATGTTGCACCCCTAACATAATAGGTTCTTGGGATACACTATTATCGCACCTTATGATATCCAATTTTATAACAAGACAATATGAACCCTAAGGATGAATATGTTCCCGCATATCTACAGCCGAACATATCCACCATAAGAATCCACCTATCATGTAATGGTAGGAGGCTAGGATAAAGCCCAAGACCTCTTCCTTACAACTTAATTTTGAAATAAAGGGGTTTTGTAAAAAGATCTCTTTTTAAATAAACATACATCACATGCATCACACACACACACACATATATATATATCAAACATATATAAAAAGTTTAGACACACTTTTATTATTAGTTCTCAATTATCCTCCCACTGTCCTCCTAGAGGCTAGGGTGGATTCATCTCGAACATATAATAAATTAGGTTAAGGCCCTACCTAGCATACATTTCATATATTAATGGGCCTTGGATTGATTATGGACTTTTAAGGATGGGGTCATTCTTTGAGCCATAAAGACGAACCCTAGGTCTAAAGTGTGGGTTAGGTGATTGTAATAAAACCTATGTAACTATTACATATCGACAAATAAAACTTTTTCAAAATCTTGATGTTCTTGCCAAGTCCTTCTTAAGTGCTTGCTTTCCTCTTGTACAAGACTCTACCATGTTCCTTGGGTTCACCACCCGCTTTCTTGAATTGTGCATTACAATTTAATATAAAAGAACAGGGGGATTAAAGAGAAAGGGGAAGTACATATGTAAAGAGAGGGAAAGAGGCATACAAGCCCCAAAATAATTACATCACCATATTTAAACTACTTTAAATACATTCCCAACAAATTAAACCATTCACATCCAATGCGGCCAATCACATCATTTTTAATTTGTCTTAAGTCCATAATTATCCATTCATACTTTACAATCACATTGCATAAAATAAAGCTACAAAAGGAAAGGTAATGATGGCAATGGCATATAATTAATTAAAGTCATATTATTATTATTATCCCATAACATAAAGCTATTATTATTATCTCATAACAATTATAAAGTTCTTTTAAATCTCATTTAAAAAGAATCCTATCATATCACATATGACTATACTAGTGTGTTTCCTTAAACAAGTGAAACTCCTAATTAATACTATTAGGGTTTCAAATATATAGAATTTAATTTTGAGAAATCATTCTCATAATTCCTACCATGCATTTAACACCTTAATTTGCTTAGTAGATTAATCACTATTAACCTACAATGGTGGAATTAAATAACAACTCAAAACAAAAATTCTAGTAAAGACACAAACCCAGTTTTTCAACAAAAACTTAGAATTCAGCTACTGTTTTGAGACTAAACTTTCCTATATTAAAACTACCTTTCAAAATGTGATAATACTCTATTTCACAAGGATTTTCAGTCATCTTTCAAATGGCATAGGTCTCGTTTGGTAATTTCAACGTTTGGTATCACTTTAAAACATTTTGTGACATGAACTCCAAGTCGTGGCAGATTCTGGAATTTCTTCACAAATGCCTTTATGGGGCCTAACCTACAATGAACTAAGTCAAGGAAACACTTCAATTCACTAGGTTTTTCAGTCCTCTTTCCAATGGCAGGGGTCTCAAGTCGTGATTCCATCATATGGTATCACTTTAAAGCATTTTGTGATAGAGAGTCAGTTTTTCCAGATTTGACTCTTAATCACAAAAAGCTTTGTGAGGCTAACCTAGGTCATAACTGTTAGAGGTATGCCCTAAAACCAATCCTAAAGTGCATATCTATTTCATATTAGGATAAGAAGGTACTACTTATCGTCTATATATATTCAATTATATATACGATAATGTCCATGAATAAATGATAAGAGAAATATGTATCTCAAGTTTGTTGAGATATGAAGACTCATATTTCTCATACACATTTATTCTAAAAGTGTTCCTGCTCATAGGTTTATTAAAGAGGAAATTTATTAAACCGACAAGAGTAGGACATATTTAAACTAACTCAAATGGGAGGATAGGTAGTCTTTCCTATCAGTGTAGTGACACTTAGGTTAATCTGTGGGTGCATATTAGAGAATATGTACACTGAACATGATCTACTAGAATATTCCTATGGATATTAAGTCAAAAGGAATATTCTTATGTTACATCCATTTGGTAATCCTAAGACCTGAGACACCATGGATGTCTTATGCCTGAGTTGTTAGGGTTTGATAGTGTTTTATACAGCCTTAATCTTAAGGTTGTAGTTGGCACTCATTGGCTCTAATAGGTCTTGCATGAAGGCATATGAGTGGTCAATAAGGAATCATCACTCTCAGTATTATGAGAGAGAATGTCAGGGTCAGTTCTCAAATATAACTCTTAATGTGAATCTCTGGCCAGAGTGATAGATGAAATATGAAAGGGTTTCATAGGGTTTATTTTATTGAGATTATAATTTGAAGAACATATGACAAGAAAGTTAAGATAGGGTTTCGAATTATATCCATACCCTAAATATCTTAACTATGACATTAGGGGACGAAGGATTAAGTAACAGGAAGGGTTCACATAGTTCTACTATTCACCCAAACCTAGGGCATGTCATGACACATTGCTAGACGTCACTCATTGTAAGAACCTAAAATTTTAAATTGCTAATTATATGCTTAAATGTTAAATTAGTATGGTTATATGTTGATTTATGTGTTTATGTGCTAAATGTTAGCTGATAATGAGATATTTGAAATGTTGTGATTGTATATTTGAAATGTGTGGGAAGTGTAGATTATTATAGAAGGTTGTTTTTCGGAAAATGAGGGTGTTTAGAAATAGAAATAACTTGATTTATATAAAGGGTTTTGTGAAATTACCAAAATGTTTTAAACAATTCAAATAAGGACATTTATGTCCTGATTTCATTTTAAAGTTGATAAGTACCCACCGTTTATCAAACTTCTACTACCTTCGAGAGAATTCGAGAATTGAGAGCCGAGAGAGAGAGAGAGAGAGAGAGAGAGAGAAAGGCTAGGAATAACCAAATTCTTGCCGGATTTTCCGTCGGAATTCAGCTTGGAAAGTGATTAAGGTGAGTTTAAGTTTATGTGTTAAGTTTTCTTTATGTAATTTTTGGATTCAAAGAGTATGGATGCTTGGTTATGAGTTTTGATTATGAATATTGTGTTTAAATGATGTATTTGGAATGAATTCTTGATGGAAATTTTTGATTGGAGTTTGAAGTTGTTAAAGCTTGAATGGTTTGTAATTTTTAGTTTATGGGTTTTTGAATTTGATTCAAAATGAATCTTCAAAATTAATCACTTGTTTTGAGTAATTGTTGTGAGTTTTATGTCTTTGAAGCTTGTTTTGATGATTTTGAAGGTTTGGAATTGGTGTATAATGATTTGGTAAGTTTTTGAAAAGCTTGATGCTCGTTAATGGCGGTTCTGCAGGTGCTTAGTCGACTAATACTAGTGCCTAGTCGACTAATGATGATTAAATCGTGTTTCAGGGTTGCTGGTAGTATATTAGTCGACTAATGATTATGTGCCTAGTCGACTAACCGAGCGTTAGTCGACTAATGATAAGGTCTAGTCGACTAACCGAAAATCAACTCTCTGGAATTTTCAACCTTTACAATTTTGGCAACTTCTAGTCGACTAACAAATGTGGTTAGTCGACTAACTCAGTTCTAGTCGACTAACAAGCTTTGTCTAGTCGACTAATGCTGCTCAAATTGTAATATTTCATATTTTTACTCAAATTTCTTCATTTGTTATCCATTTTGAGTAATCTTTACATGCATAAAACCTTGTGAGACTTAATTGGTGTTTATTTAAAGGTTTTAATAACATTTGTTTTTTTAAAGTGATTTATTATGTTTATTTATACATAATTATTGTTGTTCATTATTAATGCTTCTTATTTGTGGTTGATAGGTGATCCACAGAGCTAGCCAGTCTCCAATAAATTGTATTTAATTCAGCAATACAGGTAGGGAAACTTATGATTCTTGTTATAAACGATTATGCTTGTATGCTTATGATAAGATGGAATTGAATTGAAAGGGCTTATGTATTATGATTTCATTATTGGATGAAGTTTATTGTTATGAAAAGCATTGCATTATTGATTAAAGTTTTGCAATCATGATAGAACCTGGACTTTGGGGCAGTACTGGCTTTTGAATTATGGAAAATGGGGAAAGAAGTCGAAAAGTGATGAATGTGATCAAAGGATTGTTATATGACTTGTTTCAAGGATTGTTTAAAAAGCAGTACTTGCCTAGGTGGAAGCAAAAGGGGCTATATCGTGATTGTCTAGGCTGAAGAGATGTTGTAAGGCCTAAGACTGGATCTTTCAATAGCGCTGCTTTGCTCACCTATTGGTTGTTGAACCACCTCGAGGAACTTATAATGGACATGAAAGTTATTTTACTTTGCATTGCATTATGTTGTGAATTGAAAGTGGATTGTGATTGTACTAAGTTTATATTTTATAATTGTTTTAGTGAGGTTGTACGTTTTCCTACTGAGCTTCGTTTGTTAGCTCACCCCTGCTTAATTGCAATCCCCCAGGTGAACGTGTTGAACCTAGCTGCATGGAGACAAGATTTGGAGGCACATGTTAAACATTTTGAGGAATGTCTGTACATTCTGTTTACAAAATCCCTGTACCTCTTGTACATTTGCACGTGTAAATATTGTATAGTTAAGTTTTATTTTGTTTATCCTACAAGCCAGGGTTGTTGGCTTATTTTGTTTTCTTTTAATCATTATGGGCGTTTGTATGACATGGCATATACACACCTTTGTGGGTTTCTTTTGAGTTTATTAATATAATTCAAATTGTTTCATCTCATTCTTGGTCTATTCCGATATAATGCATAATATCGTCATAGAACAGGTTTGGGTCGTCACACTCATGACCAGTGAAAGCTTATTGATAAGTGTTATCAATGAGGGCATAATTGGAATAGTTTCAATTAAACCTTTAAATAGAAACTTTCTATTTTAGGAGACATGGAGATGTCTCTAGTCACTGCTAGGTTGGGGTGAACCCAATGGGTCACACACAAACAAAGAACATAAGAGAGCCTCTTGAATTAAAGAGAGAAGGGAATTTCCTAAAACTAATTCCAATAATAACCTTATATATTATTTGTAAATATATATAAGGAATTAAGTTATATATTAATTAGTAATATATAAAAGGAATTAAGTTACTTTTGGAAATAAGTATTAAATAGAAACCCTAGGGGTTTTCTATAAATACTAGAGCTTGTGACATGCTAGCAAAAAGCCTCCATCCTCACTTTAGAGAAAAAGTTTCTCTCCCTCTTTCAAGCTTGATTCTTCCATTGTTGAGAAGCTTCAAGGATTCAAGCGGTTTTGTGTTCGTGTGGACTTCGTTGGAGACTTCATCCGTTTGAAGTTTGAGATCAACAATCTTAAATCGAAAGGCTAATCAAGTAAGTATTATTTATGTTTGATAAATATATATATGCTTGTTTTGTAAATCACATGTCCCTATGCTTGTACGATCAATGGTTTGGATGTTTGATGATGGAATCAACTTTGTAAAAATTTTATTTTGTCTTCCGTTGCGATTCCATGTATTTCGAACGATTCCTTTCAATAACAAGTCATGGAAACACTTCCTAAACTTAGCTAAGACCTTATACTAATGAAATTGATAGGTGGTGAGCTTTGAAAACCTTAGAAAACATTTTTCATGGATTTTACAAAAGCTACATAGTTGCTGCCTAGAAAAACAACAACCTTGTTTTAACTTTAAAACGATTTTTAAAACTAATCCAAGCAATATATAATCATGCTAAAAAAATTTTAACATACTAATATATTATTTAGAAATATCCCTAAATGTTTTTTTTTTAAATAATTAAAACATTAATTCATCATATGAATTGCTCAATCTCTTAAGAACATCAAAAAATGTTTTTATAAAACAAATTTTCACAAAACCTACTTGTTCTTCATTTTTAATTTTCAAAAACAATAAAATCAATTTTGAAAACTTTATCAATGATTCATAAATCATATGAAGAACATAAGGTGTGTGAAAATAAATAAAACAAGGGCCATTAGGGTTTCACAAACCCCATGGCCGTGAGCTTAGTGAGAGAGAGAGAGAGAGTTAGGGTTTAGGGTTTGTAAACCTTACCTAATCCATCATTTAGGGTTTCACATAAACTCTAAATTAGTTGCTTAATTTCCTAAATTCCAAATCATTCAAAATAAGGAAGAGTCAAAATAAATTAAGATACTTTCCTAAACTTGAACAATTTCAAAATAGGAAATTGGGGATTTCAAGATTTGACAATTAGGGTTTCCTATTTCAAATCAAGAAAGTTCCCTATTTTGATTTAGGGTTTTCTAAACCTAAAACCAACCACCATGCTCAATCCAATTAGGGTTTTTGAAGAATCCTAAATGGCCATTGTTACACATTTAACAAAGCTCCATTAAAGCAGATAAATTTAAACAAGTTTAAATCAAGTAATTGCATGCATCAAGAATCAATTAAAAACAATTTTTAAAGTAATTAAAAATCATGCAAGAATTAAGTTAGGGTTCTAAACCCTAAGTAGCCAAAACCTAAGAGGGATGAACCCTCATGGCCGTGACCCTATTGGGTTTCCCAAACCCTAATTTTTCCATTAAAGCTATGGTTTCAAAAATCAAGCTTTGTGTTCTTATTTCATAAATCAAGAACTTCATCTATATAAACCTAAGATTTCTAAAACTTCACGATTCAACCATGGATGATTATGATAGGGTTTCATAAACCTAAATCATGAATCATATCATAAAAGAACCAAGTTAGGGTTCCAAATCCCTAAGTGGCCGTGAATGACAAAGAGAGAGGAGAAAGAGGGCGTACCTTCTTTGGGGATTTTGATCATATCACTAGCTTCATTGCATGATGGGGAACAAACCCCAATCATTAATATACATGGGGACAATCCCCTACTATGGCCGAAAATTAGAGAGAAGGGAGAGAGAAAAACCCAAAACTATTTTAGGATTTTATCAAAACCCTTAACTCTAAAACACCAAAGGGGTTTAATCCCATATTGCCGAATCCCTAGGGATAGAACCCTCAATGGCAGAAACCTCCTAGTTGAAAGGATGTGACGCACATGGATTTGCAGCGGAAGTCATACAATAAAATTTTACAATAAAGTTGAATACATTCATCACAAACTATCAAGAATCGATACAAGCATTGGGTTATGTGTTTATATCAATACAAGCATATAATTATTTAAACACTTTAAATAAACTTACTTGGGTTCCTTGTTGTAGCTTTCGTCACGAGCTTCAAAGTGTATGAAGCCTCCTATGGTATCCACACGAACACAAAACCTCAAGAACCCTTGCACTTCACAACTAATTGGAAGAGACAAGCTTGGAGAGGGGAGAGAGTGAGCTCAAGGTTAGGAGAGGAATGAGGGAGCCGGCCCTAGTGTGTTCCTCTTCTAATTTGTGCCTCCTTCTCTTATGATGAGTGGGTGGCTTAGTGCTAGCATGTCCCATCAAGTTGTATTTATAGAGAACCTCTAGGGTTTCTATTTAATACTTATTTCCAAATATAATTTAACTCCTTAATTATTAACAATTAATAATAAGGTTCTTTGTTAAATTATAATTAGAAAATTCCCTTCTCTCTTTTAATTCAAGAGACTCACTTATGCTCTTTGTTTGTGTGTGACCCATTGGGTTCACCCCAACCTAGTAGTGGTTCGGGACATCTCATGTTCCCTAAAATAGAAATTTTCTATTTTTGGTTCGATTGGAACAATTCCAATTTTGCCCTCAATAATAACACTTATCATTAGGCCTTCACTAGTCATGAGTGACATCTAGCAACATATCATGACGTACCCTAGGTTTGGGTGAATAATAGAACTATGTGAACCCTTCATGTTACTTAATCCTGGCCTTCATGTTACTTAATCCTTCATCCCCTAATGTTATTGTTAAGATAATAGGTATGGTGATCTGTCAAACCCTATCTTAAGAACTTGATATATGTTCCACAAAATATAATCTCAATGAGGTAAATGTAGTGAAACTCTTTTCACTGTTTACCTATCACTCTGCCCAGAGATTCACCTTGAGAATTATCTTTGTGAACTGATCATGACATTCTCTCTCATTAAATGAGAGTGATGATTCCTTATTGCACACTCATCTATCTTCATACATAACTTATTAAAGCTAATAAGTACCGATTACATCCTTATGGTTGAGGCTGTACGATATACTATCAAACCCTAGTAACCTATGCATAAGATAGCTATGGTATCTCAGGTCTAAGGACTACCAATTAAATGGACGTAATAATAAAACATTCCTTTTGACTTGATCTCCATAGGAACATTCTAGTAGATCATGTTCAGTGTACATATTCTCTAATATACACCCACAGATTAACTAAAGTGTCACTACACTGATAGGAAAGGCTACCTATCCTCCCATTGGAGTTAGTTTAAATCTTGTGCTACTCTTAGTGGTTTATAAAAGGTCCTCTTTAATAAACCTATGAGCAGGAACTGTTTAGAATAAATGTTTGTGAGAAATATCAGTCTCTCTATCTCAACAACTTGAGATATATATTTCTCTTATCATTCATTCATGGACTTTATCATATATATAATTAAATATACAAGACAATTTATACCTTCTAATTAATATAATATGAAATAGATATGCTTTTTAGGATTGGTTTTAGGGCATATCTCTAACACTAGAGGTATAAGCCACCATGGCCGTGACCTTACTAGGGTTTTGCATCAAACCCTAGTTGCATATTTGATCAAATAAGTAACAAAACATATAAGGTTCATGAAGAACCTCTCATGGCCGAGTTCACTATGGTTTCTAAAACCATCAATTTTGATTTTAATTTATTATATCCATTGATGCCATCATCAAACACATGACCATGCTTGATTTGGCTCTGATACTACTGAAAGAATGTGACATACATGGATTCTGTCATACGATAAATTTTTTGAAACAATGAATGCAATTATCACAAACATTGAAGCATCATTCAAGCATAAGGACATGAGTTTATAAATACAAGAATACATTTAAACACTTTTAAATGATACTTCATTGAATTCCTTGTAATAGCTTTCGTCGCGAGCTTCAAAGTGTATGAAGCCTCCTATAGTATCCACACGAACACAAGACCTCCAGAACCTTGCACTTCACAAGTTAGGAGAGGGGAGAGGAGAGCAAGAAATTGAGAGAGAGGATCCCACACTATAGCTCATGGCCCTAGGGTGTTTCTTACTCTTCTATTTTGTCTCTTCCCTATTTGATGAGTGGGTGGCTTGATTACTAGTTATGACCCTTCATCATCTATTTGTAGAGAACCTCTAGGGTTTCTATTTAATATCATTCTTATTTATTAATTAACACTTTAATTATTAACTCTTAATAATAAAGACCATGCTAATTATAAATTATAATATTCCCCATCTCTCTTTAATTCAAGAGACTCACTTATACCCTATGTGTGTGTGACCCATTGGGTTCACCCCAACCTAGTAGTGGATCGGGACATCTCATGTTCCCAAAATAGAAACTTTCTATTTATGGTTCAATTAGAACAATTCCAATTTTTCATTCAATGATAACACTTACCATTAGGCCTTCACTAGTCATGAGTGACGTCTAGTAACATATCATGACGTACCCTAGGTTTGGGTAAATAGTAGAACTGTATGAGCCCTTCATGTTACTTAATCCTTCATCCCCTACTATCACTGCTAAGATAATCAGGATATGGTTATAAGTCAAAAACCCTTATCTTAACTTCTTGTTATATGTTCAACAAAGTATAATCTCAATAAGATGAACCTGATGAAACACTTTCACAGTTCACATATGACTCTGGCCAGAGATTCAAACTAAGAGTTATCTTTGTGAACTAACCTTGACATTCTCTCTCATTAAAGTCAGAGTGATGATTCCTTATTACACACTCATCTATCTTCATGCATAACTTATTAGAGCCAATGAATACTGATTACATCCTTATGGTTGAGACTGTACGAGATACTATCAAACCCTAGTAACCTATGCATAAGACAACTATGGTGTCTCAGGTCTAAGGACTACCAATTAAGTGGACGTAGCAAAAGAATATTCCTTTGACTTAATCTCCATAGGAACATTCTTGCAGATCATGTTCAGTGTACATATTCTCTAATATGCACGCATAGATTAACTAAAGTTTAGTTTAAATTTGTGCTACTCTTAGTGGTTTATAAAAGGTCATCTTTAATAAGCCTATGAGTAGGAACTCTTTAGAATAAATTTTTATGAGAAATATCAGTCTCTCTATCTCAACAACTTGAGATGTATATTTCTTTTATCAGTCATTCATGGACTTTATCATATATATATAATTAAATATATAAGACATGATATACCTGTAGACATCCATTTTTGACCATGAGTATGCTCATTAATGGTTGCCTATGATTTGAGATGAAATAGGGTGTTAAAACCCTAAATTGCCAGTTTTACCCTTGTGAGCAGTTAATTAGAGGTCATTATAGCATGTAGGTTTTTAGGTCGGATCGTGTCAATTCTTTTTGAATTTAGTTTTTAGAGAGTCTAGGAATGTCCCTATTAAATTTCATGGCATTCTGAGTTAGGCTTGATAGAAAATAAGGCCTTTTGTGACCTGAAGGGTAGCACTGTCCTTTGGATCACAAAAGCTCTGAATGACTGTCAATCTTGTCTCGGATAGTCTCAAGGATTTGGCATGGATATTTAGGGTGTTTTTGGTAGCTAAGTTGGTCAGTGGCAAGGTTCATAGAGCCTCTGGGCTCATGTTTGGCTCTTAAGGCCCAAAGAGCCCTTTTAAGCTCAGATTAGGGTTTCGACCGAGAATGATCAGGATTAAATCTTTTTATCAATTGGAGGCCTTCAAAAGCTTTAAAACACTTTCTTAAATGTTTTTAATACTTGTTTCAAGAAGAATAAATGATTTTGAGAACAATCGGTTAGCAGATTTTAAAACCCTAATTTGGGCCCGGTAAACTCTAAACAGCTAATCGGTCGACTTTTTCCTAAAAATTTGACTTTAGTCAATGAATTTTCACTTCAAACATTTCTCAAAACATGGAGAATTGAATCATGATCGTTTTGGCGCTTGAATCGTCGAATTTGGACTTAAAACGAGCCCGAAAAGCCGAAAAAAGCCGAAACCGGCTGAGATAGGCCCACATAAGGCAAATTAGGCTTGGGGGCTTGATGACCATCCCCCTAGGGACGGCCAACCATCCATGAGGGATGGCCAACCGTCCCCTAGTGGATGTCCACCCGAGCCCTTTGCCTAAAGTTGCTAATTTTCAGTGTTTTACCTGCCTGGGACTCTTCCAAGTGTCTAGCTCGGCCTTGGGGACCCTGGCACGAATTTGGAGACCTTAGAAGACTCAATTGAGACCCTTGGATCATTCCTAAGATTTTTAATGTGAGCCATTGATCAATTTGAAGCTTCTCTATAAATATAAGGCCCTGAAATCAGTTTTATAAAAGCAAACTTTGCATTAGAGAGCCAACTTGAAGAGTAAAGACTTGAGGCACTACACCAGCCCCTTTAGCATCCTTAGCCGTGTTTTTGAAGTCCTTGGAGGTTGAAGAAGATGCTAAGAGAAAGGAAAAAGAAGGCAAAAAAAGTAAGTTCAATTAATCATTGTGTTTTTTTGATAAGTTACAAAAAATCTGCATCTCTCTTCTTCTTCTTCTTTTTATTCTCTTTCATTCTTCTTCTATGGTCATGTTATGATAAAAATGGATGCTTAGGTTGAGTCTTCATGTTTAGGAGTTCTTTTATATTTAGTATGCATGATAGGAGTGAGTTTAAAATATGTTATTTTCTGTTTTGGGATTAGTAATGCATGATGATAGAAAAAAAAAAGAGTCTTTTGCATATATAGGGTGATTGTCCATCGTGTTGAGATTTTAGGATAGTTTTATGTTTAGGTTTATTTATTCCATTGTTTTTTTTTTTTAAATCTTGTTTGGAGTGTAATATGATTTGTGTTTGAGGGAGCATGCAAAGGTAAGTTCCTTCCCTTTTGTTAAATTAAATAATTTTAAGCATAGTATTAAGTTGTTTTGAAGTAGCTTTGCATTTAGGATTTTAGTCCATTGTTTTAGTATGCATGTTAGCATTCTTTTTAGCATTTTTGGTGAATTAATAATGGTCTTAAAATCACCTAAAATGAACATTTAAATCTGTCCATATTTGAATATCTATTTTAATGTGGCTTAATCATCATTCTTAAATCATTTTTTGCATAGTTTTTACATGATAGTTTTAGTATATCATATTGGGATGCATTTAGTTCATTTCCATTTTTTTTCTTTCATCTTTTATTGGGTTTTAATTCATGTTTTGGACCACTTTCAAATCTGTTCATAGATTGAAAGTAACCTTAGAATGAATTAAAAATCATTTTCTAGGACCAAATTAACTTAGAAATATGCCTAGGCTCACATAGATAACTTAGTTTGCATTTAGGACATTGTCATGCATTTTTATTAATTGTTTATCGCATTTTTTTTTATGTATTTTCCAGAAATTCCAGCATTATAATGTTAGTATTTTAGGTGTTTAGACTAACCTAGGATTAGCTAGAGACCTTAGGATTAGGGGGGTCACTTGACCCCACTTAGGACTGTCCTTTGTTGTAAGAATTGCGATAGGAATCGAATTCTACCTAATTTAGGAATCTACTTCGAGAAGGATTCTAAAAAAGTGATTTTGAAAGTATTTGAATTAGAATGAAATTCCTTCTTTTATTCAAAAAGTGTTTTGATCAAACTCTATCTCTAGAAGTTAGAATCCTAGATAAGATAGAATCATTTTGGCTATATGGTTCATTACAATAGGAGAGTCCTAGGTAATTGAACTACGTGGACTTTGATTCTTATCAGGAAACTGGTAAGGTACGTAGGCAGTCAATATGGCGCAAGTCCAATCTTAGGATGACTCTGTGCTTCCTAAGGTCTTTAGGATTTTTGTTTCTTTTTTATTATTATTTATTAACTAGTATTATCTACACTACTTTCTTGGTTGATTAGATATGATAGGGTTGTTTTTATGAGATTTTGATAAAGCCCAAAATTAATTAGGAGACCTTTAATTAGGGTGAGATAGGTGCCCACAAGAGGTGTCTTGGAACCTTCCTATCTCATAACCTAGCCCCCGAATCCAACTTTGATTCAAAGACCATGCTTTTCCAAAATACTGGGTCATTTGTTTTATTGAAAATAAAACTCTTATTATGGTTTCCTTATTCCTTAAAAATAAGGTGGCGACTCCCAGTTTTTGTCAAACTTTTATCCTTTTTTCAAAACCCAATCTTGAGTGGATAATAGAGAAGGATAAATCGAGACGGATAAAGTCATCCACAATCCAAGATGATTTAAGTGAAAACGGTTTCCCGATCCGGCGGTGGCTGGTTCACAATACCTTCTAATTATTATAATTTGAAACTGATATGCTCTTTAGGATTGGTTTTAGGGCATATCTCTAACAAATAGTAGCTCGCGGCCCTAGGGTTATTCTCCTTCTTATTTTGCCTCCTTCTCTTTTATGATGATAGGTTACTTTGTGCTAGCATGACTCATCATCACATATATATAGAAAATATTCTTTGTATTTATAATTTGACCTCTCACTTATTAACTATTAATAACAAGGGCCAAAACAATTATAAATAAGAATATTCCCCTCCCATAATTCAAGAGACTCACTTATGTGTGTGACCCATTGGGTTCATCCCAACCTAGTAATGGCTGGGGACATCTCATGTCTCCCAAAATAAAAACTTTCTATTTATAGTTCGATTGTAATAATTCCAATTTTGCCCTCAATGATAACACTTACCATTAGGCCTTCACTAGTCATGAGTGACTTCTAGTAACTTATCATGACGTACCCTAGGTGTGGGTGAATATATTAATATAAATGAACCATTCGTATTATAGATAATCCTTCACCATACAATGCCATGATTTAAGTTGATTGGGTATGGAAACATGTCAAACCCTAACTTAATCAAGTGTTACAAATTCGTCAAAGTATAATCTCAATTAGGTAAACCCTTGAAAACTCTTTTCTTAGTTTTCTACTGCTTTGGCCAAAGACTTCATTGAGATTGTATATTTGTTAATTAACATTGACATTCTCCCATTTGTATCAAGGGTCGTGATTCCCTATTGCACATTCACTTATCTTCATACATAACTTACTAGAGCCAATGAGTATCGATTACATCCTGATGGTTAAGAACGCACAAGATACTCTCAAACTTTAATAACCTATGTATAAGATAACTAGTGGTGCCTCAAGTCTAAAGATTACAATTGTGACTATACACATGAGTAGCCTTTGACATGCAAATAAAACTCCATAAGCTATACTCATATTGGTCACGGTCAGTATACTTGTTCTTTAACAAGCACCCACAGGTTTACTATAGTGTCACTACGCAAATGGTAAGAGACTCACCATCCTCCCATTGGAGCAAGTATGACCTGTGCTAATCTTAACGGTTTATAATCGCCCAAATATATAAACCTATGATTAGAAACAAATCTAGGATAGATGTGCTTGAAAGTTATAAGTCTCTTCATCTCAACACTTGAGATATAACTTTCTATCATACTATCCAAGGACTTTATCATGAACAGTAATTAAACACAAGTTTACATGATAAAATAATCCATTTCATAAATGAATAATAATGAAATATAATGTTCCCTAAATACAACCTAACAATTGGTCTTAGGGCATACATCTAATAGGATTGGGGCTAAGAGAGATTAGGGCTAAGATAAAAGAGGTTTATTTGCTCAAATGTGAGGGATTAAGTCAATTTGATGATGTTTAATTGTTGATTTAGAGGTTGATTTGCTAATATTGAACTATATTTGTTGGAAGCATTCACCAATTTTCTCGGCTGGGTTATTCTTGACATATTTCTCGGTTCGTGTTAGATCTCCATTTTTTTGATTTTTTTTAAAGAAAACTTCCATACCCAGATTGTCCGTTTCAACGTTAGTTTCTCTCTCCACTCTCTTTCTTTAACTGTTTTCTTTATTTTCCATATTTCTTTTGTGTGTGTGTGTGTGTGTGTGTGTATATATATCAGAGGTGCTGTTATAAGGTGTACCTGATGCAGCTTGCATCAGATGCCATCCTCTAGAGCCACCTGTGATGAAAATTTTTAAAAACTGACCGTTGGATTAGATACCCCTATAAATTATGTCATGTCTGCCAAAAATACAGTGATCCAACGGTTGGTTTATGAGAAAACTGACTACTAAAAAACTATGACTTTTTTGTTCTAAAAAAATGTTATCATTTTTTAGCAGTCAGTTTTCTCATAAACCAACCATTGGATCATTGTGATTTTTGGCAGACATGACATTCATTGTAGGGGTATTTGATCCAACGGTTAGTTTTTAAAAATTTTCATCACAGGTGGCTCTAGAGGAGGGCACCTGATGCAAGATGCATCAGGTGTACCTTATAAGAGCATCTTTGATATATATATATATATATATATATATTAATTGAGTGATAGAATGTACTATGAACTTTCTTTTGGATACTATAGTGATCGGCAATTGGACTTTCATTTGGTCTCATACAAATAGTAGTGTCTATTCAGATGATTGGCCTGGTTTTATATGCAAAATTCTTTATGTTTAAATTCAGAACAATAGTTTTCATTTATTAACGTATTTCTCAATGTTGGATGAGAATGTTTGGTTGAACTTTCATTTATTTTTTAATTAAAAAGTTGCACTATAGTGATCGACAATTGGATTGTATTTTGCTGATGAAACATTTGTCATGTTGCATACTAAATCCTCATAAGAAACCTCAAGGAATTCTAAAGATAGGGAAGTGAAAGAAAGTGACGAACTAAGATTCACAGCAGAAAACATACGATAAAATTTTATAAAGTATTGAATCCTTCTATCACAATCATAACAAGGAACGAATACAATCATAAGATCATGAATATAATACAATAATAAAATTTAAAACAAATTAAATATACTTACTTGAATTGCCTTTATTGAAACCTCGAATCGAATCCAACCTTCAAAGTCTATGAAGCCTCCAAGGTATCCACACGAACTCAAAACCTTAATTTCAAAATTCCTTGCACTTGTTCAACACTTGAAGTAAAGCAAAAATGAGAGGGAGAGAAGACAAGTCATGGTCAAGGGGAGAAAGGGAGCTTACGGCCCTAGTGGGCACTCCTTGGATGATAGACTCTCTTTTAATTTTAGGGTTAAGTGGACTTAATGCTAGCATGCACTCATCCCTATGTATTTATAAGCAAATACTAGGGTTTCTAATTTGCAACTTAGTCCTCCCTAATTAATAATTAATTAAAGAGACAACATAAATGACATAAATTAGAAACTTACCCCTCTCATAAATTAAAGGGCTCTCTTGTGTCCTTTTGTGTGTAACCTTTTAGGTTCACCCCAACCTAGTAGTGGACCGGGACATCTCATATTCCCTAAAATAGAAACTTTCTATTTGTGATTCAATTGGAACAATTTCAATTTTGCCCTTAATTATAACACTTATCATTAAGCCTTCACTAGCCATGAGTGACATCTAGCAACATATCATGACGTACCCTAGGTGTGGGTGAATAGTAGAACTAAATGAACCCTTCATGTTACTTAATCCTTCATCCCCTAATGTCACTATTAAGATAATCAAGTATGGTTATAAGTCAAACCCCTATCTTAACAACTTGTTATATGTCTCACAAAATATAATCTCAATAAGATGAACCCAATGAAATTCTTTCACAGTTCACCTATCACTCTGGCCAGAGATTCAGACTGAGAATTATCTTTGTGAACATACCTTGACATTCTCTCTCACCAAAGTGAGAGTGATGATTCCTTATTGCACACTCATCTATCTTCACGCATAACTCATTAGAGCCAATGAGTACCGATTACATCCTTGTGGTTAAAGATGTATGAGATACTTTCAAACTCTAATAACCTATGCACATGATAACTCCAGTGTCTCAAGTCTAAGGATTACCATTTGATGGACGTAACATAAGAATATTTTTTTTTGACTTAAACTCCATAAGAATATTCTAGTAGATGATATTCAGTGTACATATTCTCTAATATGCACCCACAGATTAATTATAGTGTCACTACATAGATAGGAATGACTACCTATCCTCCCATTGGAGCTAGTTTAAATCTGTGCTACTCTTAATGGTTTATAAATGTCTACTTTAATAAACCTATGAGTTGGAACTCTTTAGAATAAATGTGTAGGAGAAATATACGTCTCCCTATCTCAACAACTTGAGATACTTATTTCTCTTATCATTTATTCATGGACTTTATCATATATATAGTTAAATATACAAGACAAGTTATACCTTCCAATTAATATAATATGAAATTGAAATGCCATTTTGGATTGGTTTTAGGGCATATCTCCAACAGTCGGTATCCTTGTCATTTGTGAGAAAGCCAAAACCGGCTAAATGATGTTAGCTTGTTGATGCACATGACCTTAAATGACCCATTTTATGTGGACTGCTGTGGACACCCCATTTTTACCAATTATTTCTACCATATGCTTATACAAATGATCAACTCGAAGAGTGGATTATTTGGTGAGGAATTGGCCT